>ML779020.1:189305-225652 GCA_009831015.1 Picea engelmannii | reverse complement strand
GTGAAGAAATTTGGGCAGATATACAGTCTATATCCCCTCTTGGTGTTGATCTTTCATCATCTCCCATGATTTCAACTTCTAACGATTTGGATCCAGTAGTGGACATGGTGATTTCTTTGGTAGGACTATTGGAGCCTGATCTCTTTACTCCTATCGTGGCCCTCGACATGTGTTCCTTCTTGAGTGATTATCTTCCATCCAGGGAAGATCTCCTGGAGGCCATGACCACATTTTATCCATTGACATGGTACCCTTCCAGAGCATTATCCTCTTGGAAGCCATGATCCGGAGAAAACCACGAGCATAGTTTCTCTTCTCTGTGGCAAGCTCATTAAAAAATGAAACAGAGGTCCTGAGCATAGTTCTTTTCCTATGTCAAGCTCGTTAAAAAATGAAACAGTCACCTCTCTTGAACCTTCTTTTCATCCACCCTTCTCCTTTTTCTCATCTACTTGAGAAATCGGTGACGACCTCAGAGCTGGTGAATGAATTGAAGCTTGGAGGGCATGTCTCCAGCCTTTGATGATATTTCTGGAGTTAAGCCACTAGCTTTCAAGATGGGGGCATACTGAGCTTAGTCTTTTTTCTTTCTCATGCTCGTAAATACATGAGAATGCATTCAGGTAGACTTTTATCTCTTTTTCGGACATGTATGGATACACGAAAAAGGAACCCCCTGGAGTCTCCTTTAAGCTCTTTTCAGACTCTCTAAACATGAAAATATTGTCGAGTGATCTTGCTTTATTTCCCACTCGTTAAACGGTTTGAAAGGGCATCTTTCGAGTGATAATTTATCTCTTTTTCGGCCTTGCAAAACTAACATTACGAAAGAGGACAACACTGGAGTCACCTTTAAGTTCTTTTCAAACTCTCTAAACATGAAAAGATTACCGAGCGACCTTGTTCTCTTCACGCTCATTAAATTATTTGAAGAAAACGTCTGTTGGGTGATAGTTTATCTCTTTTTTCGGTCTCGTCAGACTACTTTACAAAAAAGGAACTGAGAGAGTTCTCTGTTAAGTGTTTTTCCAGACTCTATAATCATGAAAAACCTTCGAGTTTTCTGTCTTTGGACTCGCTAAACAAAACATCGACAGGCCCATATGGAATCAAACCCTTACTTCTTCCAGTTCGTTAAACAAAGGAAGAGGAACTTACCGAAGGTGATTTTTATCGAGCATGTGTTATCCTCCTCGAACTCGTTAAATTAAAAAGAGGTACTCGTCTATCTGGATGGGGAAAAAATTGAAAGAATCAAGCCGAGCAGTTTTTTGAGAACATTACCAAGTAACTCTTAGAGTCACCCTTGAACATGGAACTTTGTCTTTTGCACGCATTATAATCCGTTGAACCTCTGTACTGAGCCAATCCTTTGAGTTTCTTTCACTCCTCTGGGTCACCTAACGTAAGTCACAGCATCCACTACATCATCAAGTTTTGGTCCATGTCATGTTTCCGGTATCGTGCCTCAGTGTTCAAGGGAAGTATCCACCTCGAGAGTCAACCATCACAAATATCTTGTCTCAATACCTGTGTCAGTCCATGTTCATTTGATCTACCAATTACATCTTTGTGTATGTTTCATGTCATTGATGGGGGATACATCAAGGCCCTCCTTCGACAAGTCTATTCTTGTCAACTTCGACACATTATCTAGGGACTAGACTTAGAGACCAATTAGTACTTTGGGACCTACATGCCCCAATGGAAAGCCTCCTCACATCCGACAGTGGGTTTACATCATTGACCTCTGATCAGATGATTCCATGAATGTTCGACTTTAGATCATCCATTCACATTCGTTGGAATGTACTAGAGTACCTTGGGAATCATTGACATTAATGGTGATCTCCCTCGCGCTTGTTAACGGTTTACATCATTGACCGGTAATCAAGTGGTTTCTACCATGTTCGACATCAGGACATCTATTCACATGGTTAGATTTGTACTACATCGGGATCGGTAAGAAGACCCTGGGTTGAGTGATCACTATGATATGTACTTTGCCCAGGTTGAAATGGAATTTCTTTTGAACAATGACACATATACTGTTACATAGATCCACTTTGTATTGGTCGTGGCTATGTCTTGTCATCTCGTAGATCCACTGTGTATTCTTCATGGCTATGATCAATTCAGGTCATATGAGTATAGATCCACACTGTATCCTCCGTGGCTATACTTTTTATCAATACAATTATGGATCTGCAGTGTATTTTATGGCGGCCATATCTTGCAAGTCTTGATCACCCAAGCATAGCTATGCCTGCCTTGGGTTTGAAACATGTCATAATATTTGTTGGATGTTTGTGTGCAGCTTCTGTTGGGTTCTTTGCATCTATACCCTTGCTTGAAAGTCTACAAATCATTTCAATTATTAGTTCTCACCTTCTAACTTCATACTTTGGGGGGAAATCTATTACACATCGAAATTACTCACTTCGATAGTGTCGCAAGTGTCGCATTTTGCTCGCAAGTGTCGCAAGTGTCAAAGAAAGCATACTGACATGATACCTATGTCGTGCCTATAATGACATGAGAATCACATTTGACACACCTCAAACATCTGATTTGGAAGAAGAGAAATGAGTCAACAGGCTTATGAACCTCTTGCCATCTGAAAGCACCCAAAAAACTGAGTTTTTGGAGGGGAGCGCTCCCCTATACCTCTCTCAGGAGTGTTGGTGCCCCCTATAAGCTATCAGAGAGAATTATAACACTCATTTGCCCCTTTTCAGGAGTGCTCCTACCCTCAGGAGTGTTGGCGCTCCCCTATACATTACTAGGGAGTGTTATAACGCTCTGAGTGCCCTTTTGAGGGAGTGCTACCTATTATGGGCAGCAGTTGATTTGTTGAGAAGAATGGGGGAAGGCTATTTTCACTCTTATAAGGTAGTTTTATTCGAATCCTCAATCAAGCCATGATCTTAGGGCAGATCCCTAACTGAAGGAGGAAAATCCTCAACTTACCCCAAAGATATCTCAAGTTGTTGAGCCTCTCCAAGGCTATATAAGCAAGCTTTCTCATGGTGAAAGGGGAGTTGGATGGAGAATCATACCAAAATTATGATCTCATAAGTGATACACAGTGAAGTGGAGGCTAATCAGTGAATCTATTGTCATTCCGATCGTGGAGATTTTGAGCAAGGGTTAGGCAAGGAGAACTTGACGAAATTGCTACATTCCATCTATGGTTGTAAGTAATGTTTTGTCCTCATTAATATAATTTGCTTGGCCTGTTTCTTTCTAATTCGTGTTCAATCTCACACGAATTTGTCTCTTTAGTAGATAGATCTATTTTGGACTAATCTTGATAGAGTAGGAAGTGGTCGTACTTTGTTTGTCTACAGGGTTTATCGAGGAGCTCAAGATTGGAGTTCAACTCAGAGCGTGCAGGGACAAACGCCGATAAAAGGTATGTCTTTCCTCCATCTTCATGCATTAGTTTGTGTAGACCTAAAAGGAAGTCAGTGACCATGATAAGCACTTTCTGTCTTAGAGTTAAGAGTCTAGCTCTTTGAGGAGATCTACTTGTCCGTGGGGAGATTTTCCTTCAACATGGACCAAGCCACTTTGTTGATGTATTTATTTGGGAATATTCAAAATTTCCCTCAGCCTCGATATCATTACAAATCAGTTAATGAGGAAGGGTTGGTGGTTGAGAAAACAACCACCCTCAATGAATATAGGTATGGAATACCTAGCTAGGATGACTGAAATTGTCAGCCAAATGTACCAGAGGGTACCATTTATGCAGATCATATTGACCCATAGGTTTCCTTCTAACAAAAGGAAGGGGATAGGTCGAGAACCTTCCCAAGAGATACATGCAAGAGACAAACAGGGGGAAGAAATAAGAGTCTAGTCTCGAAGAGAGAGATACATGGTTAGAGGTGATACAATAGATGTGCACACAAGCGCATGAAGAGGGAGAGAATGAACAATTAAGCACAAATATTTCTCTGGTGGTATCATGACTTGGCACGGGGGTGGCATGTTATCGAGGATACTGAGCGAGAAGAGCCTATGGTTTGGTGGAAAGGAGAACCTCCATAGTCAGTTGTTTGGATGTAACTTGTAATACATATAAGTACTTTTGTATTCATTATAATTGAATTGAATGATCTAGTTGAATACCTATGTTTATGCTATGAGTATGTATAGTTAATTGAGTGGTATTGATGCTTGCATTTTTTGCAACCCTAGTATTTGTATGATGACAAATCTGCAAGAATAGTGTAAGTCTTATACCCAGGGGTACAAATACTTTGTATCGTTATGAGATGAATAAAATATATATGTGATTATGTTTCTCTGTGCACCATGATACATGTGACATAATGGGTTCCTATAAGAGGGAACTCGATCGATGAGTCAAGGGATGAATGATAATATTTGAGGGATAATGAATTAAAGGTTAGAATTGATAAGATAAACCATGTATCCTTCCCTTTCCCTAACACAAAATTATTGTGAGGAGTTCTCTCCTCGAATGAAATTCATCCAGCAAGATTATTACCTACTATGAATTTGAAGGACTTAGGGAAGCTGAGTCAAAATATAGTAGAAATATATAACATGAGGCTTCAAGATTGTTAAGTATGAAAGCTTAAGTTAAAACTCACTTAATATTAAATGGAGACAACTAATTACAATAGTCATCAATCCTAGGTCGAGATTTGATTTCATATGTCTAAATATGAACTAGTTAACCATCATGGTTCAGTGTGAATCGATGAAACTCATTAGTCGTTGGATCAGTGGATCAACATATCTCCATCGTTGAACTATCATATAAAATCAAGTTAATCGAGATCCTAGCGCTGAGAGATATCAACCGTTAATATTCCCTTAAGTAAGATTAGGACGGAATCGTCACCGAGGTGTCGAAGCACCAGACCCCCAAGAAACCTTTTTGTTATGTTTGTTGAAAGGTCCAAGAAACGGGGACCAGGTTTCCAGCCCTTGGTGCCTCTTTCTAGTTATATACTAATCGAGAATTGGAAGAGGATATATCGACTGTTATATCTGAGCATTGAGTGATCTCAATTGTCGATTTTTCCTTTAGGAAAGATCAAGAAGGATTTTTGCATCCCAAGGAACCATAACACTAGACTCTGGAAGAGTTCTAACTCCAAATACTATTGGAAGCCCGATAGACCGATATCCGACAGGCGAGAGGATATACATCATATATCTACAAGAAGTCAGATCAAATCTCAGCCATAGATCTCATGGGGTCATTACCCATGTTAAGATTAATTAATGATCTCGTAATTACAGGATTAGTACTAACTAATCCCCTCATAATCCCCAACACCGGAAGATTTCCAAGTTAACACCACAGGTAAGGTAATACATCCGGTGCCCGGTGGTGACATGGAATGCGACAAGTGATCCACGTTTCATGACGAAGGAAGGCCATGCATCACCCCATGGTGATGCCAGGTGTCACATGGATTTGGATGAATTGGACATGGATTCATGGGGAAAATGAGTGCCACATGTTGAGCAGTACGGGCACCACGTTTCATTCCACACGTCATGCCACATGTCTCACTACGTTTCATACCATGTGGGAGTAGGGAATTCATTGATGAGTAAGATGTGGGTCTGATGGAGGATGTATACCCTTGGGGTAATTCCATTGGATTCTAACTGTCAGATCTAAGGGGGATAAACCTCCGCCATTGATCTGAGTCAATGGGAGTCAATTATCCCCAGACCACCAGGGAGTTTTGTTACCTAGATGTGATGGGAAGTTTGGTGCCTGGTGGCCACGTTTCATGCCATGAATAATGACAGATGTCAACGCTCTGTTGGGTAGGTCATGGATCTAGCAATGACATGTATTTCCATCATAGTTTACGTGGAGGTTCACGTGTTAGTATAATCCCCACATGGGATTATTTTTTTGAATAGATGTGATGAACATGAATCGTCAGATCTAAAGTTGGAGAGGTCTCCAACATAGATCTCAGTCCGAGGAGGTCAATTGGATCTCAAACCACTGAGAGTTTTGGTTACAAAGAAAGTTTGAAAGGGTTCGATAGTCAGGTGATCTGACATGACGTTAGATGATGTCACCCACCCAATGTGTAGTGGATAGGTGTCGACACCTTGTTGGGTGGACCCTGGATATGATAATGACATGGACCACATTACAGTCCACGTAGGAGATCAACATGTCACACATTGGCGATGCCATGTGTCACCCAGTTTTGGAATTTTTTGGCAAGTATTTGTAGAGATAATTAATGCCATGTATTGAGTGGTACAGATTCCACGTGGTAGTCGGTGGTAGGGACACGTGTATTAAAAAGAGGCCAGTGGTGGTCTAGCCACGTGTCTATGGTGCCATCTAGATCTGTTTCAGGTTTGGAGGTGTGTAGCGGAAGAGTTGGGTAACCATGGGGGCCAATATCGAACACCCAGTGGCTACGTGTCACAATTTTGGTGGAAAACATATAGTGGCACTCGATAGGACCACGTGTCCAGGGCACCAGCTCATACCGGTTCGGGAATCGAGCGATAAGGTTTACACAGGCATTCTTGATGGGATGATGGTATAACAACTTGGTGTGATTTCGAACGATGTCACCTAACCAATTCCCAATGGAAAAGTGGCACCTTATGATGAGACCTTGTACCCTAGGTGTCAGTGCTTATCAGATTGGGTCTTTTGAGAATTACGTGAAGTGAGATTAAGCAAAGGGTTTGGTCGATGGTGTGGAAAGTGCCACAATAAAGTCCACACCAGTTGCCATGTCCACATAAGGGATGACATGTCATGACATGGTAGTTCCATGTCAGATGGATATGGGTGACATGGAGACACATCTCATGATAATGCAAAAGGACCTAAAAATTTTAAGAGGCCATATCTTTTGATCCAGAACTCGGATTGAGACAAGTTTATAGTCATTGGAAAGATCCTGACTAGCAGAGGGTGATGGTATCCTTTTGAAGAGGATTTGAGATGGTTGAGAAAAAATAATATTTAATACCCCATCCGTTAAAGGGTAAATAGGGGGTTGGGTGTGTTACAAAGTGGTATCAAAGCATGTTACAACACTAGGCCTAGATGGGTCAGTGATCAATATCAGTGATGATATACTAAGGCTATAGATGAGCCTGCTTAAAAGAGTGCTCCATGTTTAAGAGCTTGTTTATTATCTACATGAGTTCCTTGAGGAGAATGAATACAGATTGAAACTGTATTTTGGAAATCCTTGTTGGATTATAGAAGAGGTATTATGATGCTCCTTTGTCAAACTGATAGCTACTCCTACTAGAATAGGAATATACCAATAAGCATTAATGGTAAGAATTGAGTGCAAAAAGGGGCAAAAATAGTAGAATATTTCTATAGGATTGTATCAGTCTACCAAATGAGTACGTTGGTGGTCGTGATGTTTCCTATAAGTATGGGATGATAGAAACCTAGTCCTTAATATTATTGTTTGGTAAGGGATAAGACCCTTATAGGAAATTCCATATGGTTAAAAGAGTTTAGAATGGATTTATGGAATCCTTGGAAGTATTAATTACTACATAATTAACAAGCCTAAGAGATTGTAAGAATAAGTCCTCATGTCTATAGGACTAATAGAAAATGTGTAAAGTCAATTTAACTAATCTGCAATGATTGAGAATGTTTCTCGGACAATCTAGTAAGATAACTAAATAAAAGTCATTTGGACTATCGATAGTCCTCATAAGAGAGGTAAACGACTTAGATGTGTGAGCTAGTTATGAGTTCATGGCTACACAAATGTATACATGTATATTGACTTAGGTACTTGTTTATGAACGAAAATGTAAGATATGAACATGTTGTAATGTATATGATAATGGTCGCATGCAAATAGACTCAATATAACCTATGGTTGGATGTAGTGTAAGACCTTTTGTTGGCTTGTAATTGGTCGATAATGACCTGATGATAGCAATGGAGTTAATAACATGAATGAAATATTGATAATGTTGCTTCCTATTTCCTTGGAGAGATAGGGTTGTAATGATTAGTGGAGTACTAGTACAAAGTCTGGTAAAGGAAGTGTTAGAGAATGTCTAGATGACCAATGGGTCAGATTGACATCCCAAGGTGGATGGTGGCCATGTGAATGTGGCTTGGTATGATTAGAGAGAAATAAAAGGGGATTTAGTAAAGGATTCCCTTAGTAAAAGGTCTGTTGACCAAAAGTGAATTGAGGCATGGAAATTGGGCATTTTGTGTGCCCTGGGTAATGATGTAATTATCTAGTCTATATTACTGAATTGTGAAATGTTGATTCTAGTAGTTGGGAAAGACTGGTCTCTTGTTGGTTGCTGCCATACAGAAAAGGAAACACAATTAATGAATATTCCTATAAGAATATCCATAATATGGGTTGCAATATTTCTAAGAGAGATGGTATGGAAGTTTGGAAAGTCAATTTGTATGAATAATATGGAAAAAGTTGCAAGCAGTGAACTACATGTTGAACGTCCATATATGTAAATAGGTGCTTGAATGCATGGATTGAATGTGTTATAGAGTTTCCTAGTATGAAGGTAGGAATGAATATGTATGTGAGACTAATCATGTGGATGATTGTAATTTTTCTTTAAAGAAGACTGATATTAGTATAAAAAAGAACAATATAAAATTGTGCAAGCAATGCACATGCATAATACATACGTAGATATACTTATATGCTTGAAAGCATGATATGACTACCTAAGTAAGAGGGAAGTAGGGAAAGGAGTATGCTTGCCTAGACTGAATAATTCCATGGATGAATGACTGGCCCTATGATGAAGGGTATGAGTATTTTGTTAAAACAATAACTTGAGGAAGTATGAAATTCCTCAAAAAGAGCTAAGATTAAATGTTAAGAGAGAAAAGAGCAAGAGTGACCTTTTTGTTAGTCGTTATCTTGTACAGAGGGTTGCATAATTATGATTTTATTGAGGAGATTGGTTATGTAAGTGACTGTAATGTCTCATCAAAATTGGATAATGTTAAATCCATATGAATGACTGAGGTAAAAATGTGCAAGTGATGCACCTACATATATGTAAATATACATATACATGGTTAAAGGTATGATATGAATGCATGAGTAAGTGAGTTGTGAGGCAAGATTTGTACTTTCCATATTTAAGTAATGCCATTGATGCATGGATGAACCTATGTTGGAAGGGTCTGATTTGTCTCATTTTGAATAATAACATGAGGAAAGCGTGTTAAATATCCTCAGGAAAAGATAGTGTAAATTGTCGAAAGAATAAATGGGCAAGGATGCTCTATTGTTATTGTAATACCCCTAGGCCAGACCCCATTGTAAATATTATGTAATTTTACATATAGGATGGTGAGCCAGGGTACTTGGAGGTTAGATTGCCTTGGTATGTATGTATTTTGAGGCCAGAGTGCCTGTATGGTTATTGGGTTGGTGAGCCAGAAGATGAAAGGCCAACGAGCCTATTTTTGTAAAATGAAATCACACTCAGTTTTAAGAAATAACATCACTACTGTAGACCAACCATGTAAAAAGAGTATGGGGGGATAAACTCCACAAAAATGGGAAAGGGGGCATAAGAGTCTAGGGAAAAGGGGATAAGATAGGGGGCTTAAGCCTAAAGGAATATTTTATTAATATTCCCAAAAATGTAGAAAGTATAAAGTATGGATATTTAAATATATCCTAAGTCCCTATGTTGAGGAATGTATCACCTTGTGAGGGAATCCATGTGGACCCAAGTTGGTTCCCAGCATGAAAAGTTTCAAGTTGGGAACACACAAATCTAATTGGGGGATTAGTTCATTTGACCTTCTTCCCCATTATCATTCACACCTCACTATTGGGATGCTACAATCATTTGTACCTTCATGCCGTTAGTACCCATACATGTACCTATACCAAGAACATGGTTAGCTTTGGAGCTGGACTGAAGAGGTTGGTTGTCAGGCCTGTAGGACATTGAATAACCAAGTTGTCAAGCCCGTGAGCATTCTCTCCAAGTGAGAGAATTGTGGGGAATTTTTTTCCCAAGGTGTCAAACTACAGCTACATGTCTCTAAGACTTCATGTTCGTCCTGTTGTTGAAGCCACGAAAGGGAAGTGGGGCAACCGAAGGAATATTGAGCAGAGAAGGGGCACACTTCCTTGGGTGGGACATCCATGTGGGGAATGAGGGACTGTAAGATGTTAGTTTGAGTTGGCACTTGTGTTTGATTTATATTTTGTTAGAGAGACCATAGCCTAGTTAGAAATCCTTTACCTAGATGGAGTTTTATCCCCAGCTCAGGGGTGACTCATTGTTGACAGTTTATGAGTGGTGTGGTCTAAGGCTGGGAGGAACGTGGAAGGTATGCATGTAGTTGGTATTATTTTTATCAAAGATAAGTGTCAATTGTTTGTTAATTTATGTGTTGTGTTAATATATACATATTTATTTTCATGGGTTTTTCTTATGTAAGCTGCATGCATATTTCTGTTATTATTTTGTATGAATCTATGCATTTGCAGAGTATTTTTATGAATTAAATTGGTTTCATAGTTCAAACTTTTGTGTGGTGTGGCCCAACCTAGGTGGATGGGAACCTTACAATATGGTATTAGAGCTCCAGTTTCGACAACGAGGCTATATGGGTCGATTAAAAAAGCAGAGAACTGAAAACATAGACTATGCAGGCAAAGTCTTTGACAGAATGTTTGAAGATGTATGCAAACTGTTCATTAAAACTATTGTAGTGAAATTAAAGGAATTTTGAAAATAATTTGGAAGAACTAATACCATAAATTAAGTATAAGAAAATTTAGTCTCTAATTGAGAAAATTTGCGACTGTAGATGGTCGAAATTAGAAGTTACAGAGAGACCATGGCTCCCATGACAAAATTGAGGTGAAATTGGGAAAAGCCCCAATTTTCGCAGAGTAATTCAAGACGAATTCAATGTGCAAGAGGTGAATTTGAAGAGTAGGGGGTTGGATTCATATGAACAGACCCCAATTTGGCTATATCGATCTTAATTACAAGATATAATGGAGGCCACATAAGTAATTGCAAAATGACCAGGATAAAAATTGGGTAAAGAGTCCTCAATTCTGCAGCAGAAATTCTTGGAAAATTCATGAGTAATGTAAGAAATAAACCAAGAATTAAATTCTCCAAATTTTAATGGAAATCTCGGAAAGAATTTTCAAATTTGGGTATTTTCTCATATGATGACGTCAACATGATGTTGAGGCCACATATCACCTGATGTGGTAGAAGAAAAATGTATACTGCCATGGTGGCAGGTACATGTTGGATGGGATGACAATTGGCAGGTGATGTGGAGCCATGTGGTAGATCAACTGTCAGTCCCACGAAACCGCGGTAAGATATTGGAATTTTTCTAAGTGTTAATATATCGTGGAGCACGGAGAGAATCAAGGGTATGGAAAGAGGTATGGTATCCTTGTAGATCCATGAACCCGCGGTGGAGTTTTGGAAAAATGGATAAGTACCAAGACTCTGGGTGTGAAGACTATGGCAGTGAAGAGGTAATACACCGAAGAGCGCAATGACATTTCAAGATTTGACTAAGTCCTAAGGATTGGTTGGGAGAACGAGTTGATGGATTTATAAGAGTAAAATAAATATGGGATCACCCGAACCCACAGTGAAATTTCAAAATTTGACTAAGTGTCAAGACTTCGCAAGTATGAAGGATATCATGGAGGTGATGAAGTATAAGAAAATGACCGTGAACCCATGGTTAAATCTCATAGAAAATGACTAAGTATAGGTGTATAATTGATATGGTGGAACACCACAGTGCCTTTTGGAGGAGGTGGAAGTTATATCATGAATGAAATGGATTCATGAAACCACGATAAACTTAAGAAAAGTTTCTAAGTATGTGAGCAAGTTAAGGGTGGTAGAATGTGAGAGTGTATTTTGGAGGCCGCGAAAATTTGAAGGGAGTAAATGAAGACCTTAGACCCATGATGAAATATTTTAACGTTCAAGATCATTTCAAAGATAATCAGACGGTGGTTGAGCATCGAAGCTAGGATGCTTGATCTAACGAATTTGTCTTCACTGTCGTGTCATTAATAGTGTTCTTGCTCAAAGATTTTGAAGGGGGACACGAGAATTAGCAATGAGGATTTTTTTTGGACAACAGATTCCATTTATCCACTCAAGAATGTATATAAAAATAATATATTAATAAGTCACAAGACATCATAAATAAATTATTTATGATAAAATTCTGAAGAACATAATGTTGTATAAAATGATGGATTTGTTAAATTCTTGTAGCCTTACAAATATGGTTGCATACACATTTTGTAGAACCAAGAACATAATTCGATGAAAGCAGAATTCAGTAGGAAGATCAGTAAACCAAGACATGGATGATGCCAAAGGAACTTACAATTATGAAGATGAAGGAATAATTTTTGGTATTGGCGTTGTTGTTGTAGTAATAGAATCCAATGGGCATGGAGAATACAGAAAGGAAGAGAGCATGAACTTGGTAGACACCATAAAAAGTTTGCAAAAGGATGTCCAAATTTATAAATCTCATAAAAAGAAGCTTATGAAATCCAAGGAGCAGAAGGAATGCTTTAACATCAAGTTAATGCAGAGCTTGGACATAATAAAGAAGAATATGGATAAGGATACTGAGTCAAGCAAATCAGGGAGTCATCAGTCTCATGATGATAGGAGAAGAACCATAAGTCTTGGTAGGCAACACCATCACTCTCCAAGGAATTCAACTAGGAGAACACATAGTAGTTCAATTCCATCCCCTATCAATAAGCATAAGAAGAAGTTTGGGGTGGATGAAATACAGGGAGAAATGAATAAAATCAAACCACCTACATTTGATGGTGAACACAAGAAGGATGAGGATGTGGAGACCCAACTATTGGGCATGAGAAAGTATTTTCAGTTGCATAATTACTCTTCATAGGAAGAACGAATAATTTTCATATATCAACTCAAAGGAAAAGAATCAATGTAGTGGGATCAGTTTGTGTAAGTGTAACACATTGATAGGAAAAAGGTTACTTGGAGAGAATTCAAAAGGTATTTTCAAAAGAAGTACTTAACCAAATGATACTATGATAAGAAGATGAAGGAGTAATTTGAACTCAAGCTTGGGAATATGACCATAGATGAGTATGAAAGGAGGTTCTTAGAGATACTAAAATATGTTTCTTTCATCAAGGATGAACAAGTTAATATTAAGAGGTACTTGAGTCGGATGCCATCATTTATCAACGACAAGATATAGTATGATGATCCCAAGAAACTAAAGGAAACCATAAGGAGAGATAAATGCCTTTATGATCATCATAGAGGAAGACCAACTTTACAAAAGGTGTGGGAAGACAAGAAGAGAAGCAAGATGGGAAAATAGAGGAAGGAGACAAAGCCACAATTCTTCCAAAATAATTCTCAAGGAAAACCAAATTCTAATGAACCCGAGATAACTGAGAAAATGGGGAAAATACCAAGGCAACTACCCATTCAATGTTGGGGTTGTGGGGGAGATTATATGTACATATATTTCCCTCACATAAGTGAAAAAGTGAGGATTGTTTAGAATGTACAACAAGCTAACACAATGGAGGACGTGGGTAGAAATGTACCTAGGATCTACACAGCTATGGATATTAAGAAAGTTGAGTTTCAGTCACATATGATTGAAGTGGAAGGTAAGATAAACAACCAACCCATTTCTATTTTAATTGATTTAGGATCTAGTCATAGTTATCTAGATCCTAATATGGTGGAAATATTTCAATTTCCAAGAAGAAATCTTGGAAAACCTTGGTTAGTGTAGCTAGCTATGGGTGCTAAAAGGAAAATTAATGAAATGGTTAAGGCATGTCCAATGGAATGGTTGGAAAAGCATCATGTTGTTCTAGACTGTTATAATAAGGCTTTTACCTTCTTGGATGAAAAAGAAAAACCTTAGGATAGTTCAGGGTATTCCAAGAGCGGTAACCATAAGAGAAGTTTCAACTTTGCAGCTGAAGAAAAACTTCAAGAAAGGATGTCAAGTATTTGCAACACATATAGAGGAGGAACCTAAGGATAAAGTACCAAGTATTGAATATTATGCAGTACTAAAAGAGTTTGAAGATGTATTTAAAGAAATATTGGGGCTTCCACCCAAAAGAGATATTGATTTATCCATCAATTTGATGTCTGGAGCAGCTCCGGTATCTAAGACCCCTTACAAGATGAGTACATCAAAACTGAAAGAATTACAAATACAACTTGAAGAGATTTTGAAGAAGGGGTATATATTCCCAAGTGTGTCACCTTGGGGTTCCCCAATATTATTTGTGAAGAAAAAGGATGGAACCTTGAGGCTTTGCATTGACTTCAGGCAGTTGAACAAGGTAACTGTGAAGAAAAAGTACCCTTTTCCAAGGATAGATGATCTCTTTAATTATCTTAAATATGCTAAGGTATTCTCTAAGATTGATCTTAGCTCAGGTTATCACCATGTAAGAATTAAGGAAGAAGAGATTAGCAATACTTCCTTTAGAACAAGGTATGGCCATTATGAGTTCACAATGGTGCCATTTGGGTTATCAAATGCATCGATTGTCTTCATGTGTTTAATGAATGGTATTTTCAGAGAATACTTGGATACGTTTGTCATTGTATTTTTGGATGACATACTTAGTTACTTAAAATCTGAAGAAAAACATGAGAAACACTTGACGATGGTGCTACAAGTATTCAAATAACATAAACTATTTGCAAAGTTGAGAAAGTGCTCATTCTACTAGCATCATATATGTTACTTGGGGCATATCATTTAATAGGAAGGGATAGAAGTGGATCCAGTAAAGATAAGGGCCATTGAAGGATGGCCAACACCAACGAATGTCTCTGACGTGAGATTATTCATGGGATTTGCATATTACTATAGGATATTTATTGAGGTATTCTCAAAGATTGCACACCCAATTACTTCCTTACAAAATAAGGGTGTGAAGTTTGAGTGGACATTGGATTGTGAAAGGAGTTTCCAACACTTGAAGCATTTACTAACACTGGTCCAAATGAAGACTTCATTGTATGCACGGATGCATGTAAAGAAGGACTTGGTGGAGTTCTTAGTCAAAATGGGCATGTGGTATGCTATGAATCAAGGAAATTAAACAAGCATGAAAGGAACTATGTTACTCATGATTTAGAATTGGCAGCCATAGTGCATGCCTTGAAGATGTGGAGGCACTACCTCATGGGGAAAATATTTGAATTGAAGACAGACCATAGTGGTCTGAAATATTTATTTGGATAGCCAACTTTAAATATCAGGCAAAGCAGATGGTTGGAATTCCTAAGTGAATATGATTTTGATATAAAGCATATCAAGGGTAAGGAGAAAAAAGTGGTTCATGCACTCAGTAGGAGAATGCATGAGATGCATGCTACAACCATTAGCATGTGCCAAACATATTTAAAAGACAGAAATCTAGCGGCTGAAAAATTAGATCAACAGTACATGAAGATAAAGGAAATATTTCAGCAATGTGATTTGCATCAGAGAATGGAAAACTATAAGTTGGAAAAGGATGGAATTCTCATATACATGGGTAGAATTTATGTGCCAAATTCTTAGCAATTGAAAAATATGAAATTAAAGGAAATGCATAATGTTCCTTATGTTGGACACCTGGGTTACCAGAAGACTATTGCAGTTGTCAAGAGCCAATATTATTGGCTAGGTATAAAGAAAGAAGTGGTTGATTTTATTTCTAGGTGTTTGGAATGCCAAAAGGTGAAGACTAGGCATAGACACCCAGTTGGGTTACTATAGCCATTACCCATTCCTAAGTGGAAATGGGAGGTTGTAACAATGGATTTCATCACCAAGATGACCAGAACAAATAAGTATCATGATTCTATCATGGTGGTGGTGGATAAGTTAACTAAAGTTCCCCATTTTATTCTAGTGATGCTCACTCACAAGGAAACTAACATTGTTGATATTTATATGAGAGAAATTGTTCGACTGCATGGTATACCCAAAACAATTGTGCCTGAAAAAGATACAAAATTTACATCAAATTTTTGGGAAGGATTATTCAAAGGATTTGGGACCAGTCTGAACTTTAGCACAACCTATCATCCAGATTCAGATGGGAAAATAGATAGGGTGAATCAAGTGATTGAAGATATGTTGAGAATGTATGTGATGGATAAACCATCCAAATGGGAGGAATATGTGCATTTACTGGACTTTGCTTATAACAATGTGTATCAAGCATCTCTAAAGATGAGCCAATTTGAGGCACTTTATGGTAGAAAGTGAAACACACCAGTGAGTTGGGACAACCCAACAGGAAGAGTAGTGGTTGGACCATAATTACTCAGGGAAATGGAAGAGCATATGGAGAAAGTAAAAAAGAATTTAAAGGCTTCCTAGGACAGGCATAAGAGTTATGTTGATAAGGGAAGAAATCACAAATAATTTAATGTGGGTGACCATGTTTTTTAAAAGTAAAGGCCAAGAGAAGTTCCCTGAAGTTGGGAAATTGTTCAAAACTGGCAACCCACTATTGTGGGTCATTTGAAATCTTGGAGAGGATTGGTCTTGTAGCATACATTATTGTCGTACCCACATCGATGTGCATTCATAATTTATTCCATGTGTATTTACTTAAAAAGTATGTGCATGATATAATCATGTCATTGATTGGAATGTGATTCAGGTGGAGCAAGAAGGATACTTTCGTGTTCAACTGGTATGCATATTAGATCGGAAATTCAAGCAACTTTGGAATCGAGCAATAGGACTGGTAAAGGTGCAGTGGACCTGTTACATTCCTAAGGATGAAACTTGGGAACATGAGGATGTTATGCAGGTAAAATACTTACATCTTTTTGAATATTTGTGAAGTTTTGTTCGTACATATGTATAAAATGCATCGAGGACAGTGCATAAATAAGGGGGAGGGGAATGTAATACCCCTAGGCCGAACCCCATTGTAAATATAATGTAATTGTACATATAGGATGGTGATCCAGGGTACTTGGAGGTTAGAGTGCCTTGGTATGTATGTATTTTTATGCCAAAGTGTTTATATGGTTATTGGGATGGTGAGCCAAAAGTTGAAAGGCTAGTAAACCTATTTTTGTAAAAATGAAATCACACTCATTTTTAACAAAAATACATCACTATTGTAGACTAACAATGTAAAAAGAGTATGTGGGTCTAAAATCCACCAGAATGGGAAAGGGGGGATAAGATCCCATGGAAAAGGGGCTAAGCTAGGGGGCTTAAGCCCAAAGCAATATTTTATTAATATTCCCAAAAATGTATAAAGTATAAAGTATGGATATTTAAATATATCCTAAGTCCTTATGTTGAGGAATGTATCACCTTGTGAGGGAATCCATGTGGTGGTTCCCAACATAAAAAGTGTCAATTTGGGAAGATGCAAATATAATTGGGGGATTAGTTCATTTGACATTATTCCCCATTATCATTCGCACCTCACTACCAAGATTCTATGGTCATCTATCCCTTGATGTTTCTAGTACCCATACATGTACGTGTATGAGGACCATGTTTAGATTTGGAGATGAACTGAAGAGTTAGGTTTTCAGGCTCGTAGGACATTGAAGAAGTAGGTTTTCAGGCCCATGAGCATTATCTCTAGGTGAGAGAACTAGTGAGTCATCTTCCCAAGGTGCCAAACTGTAGCTACGGGGCTCTGAGACTTCTTGTATGACCTGTTATTGAAGCCCCGGGAGGGAAGTGGGGCAGCCCAAGGACTGTTGAGAAGAGAAGGGGCACACTTCATGGGGTGGTACATGGATGTGGGGAATGAGGGATTGTAAGTTGTCAGTTTGAGTTGGCACCTGTGTCTAAGTTTATATGTTGTTAGAGATACCATAGCCTGGTTATAAATCCTTTACCTAGGTGGAGTTTTAGCCCCATCTCGGGGGTGAATCACTACTGATAGTTTATTAGCGGTGTGGTCTAAGGCTGGGAGGAACGTGGAAGATCTGTACGCAGTTGGTATTCTTTTTATCAAATATAAGTGTCAATTGTGTGTTAATTTATATGTTGTGTTAATATTTACGCATTTATTTTCATGGGTTTTTCCTATGTAAGATGCATGTATATTTTTTTTATGAATTAAATTGGTTTCAAAGTTTGAAATTTTGTGTGGCATGGCCCAACCTGGTTGGTTGGGGATGTTATAGTTGTGATAGAAGGAAAAATGATTGCGCCTTTGAAAAGTGCATGTAGATAATTGTGAACAAATAATGAGTGAAGAAATTTAAATTGACATGCAATATGGAAACTATGAAGTGTGCCAATGGTGGACACACACAACAAGATAATGCATGTGACTAAGCACATGGAAGAACAACTTGAAAGCAAGATGATAACATAAGGTTATCTATTGGAATGTATTTGGAAAGCATCATAAGAATGGATGCTTATATTCCTTATGGAATATTGGATAGAATTATGAAATAATGAAGTTGAGGCTGACTCAAGAATTGAGGTATTTTCATACCATTAAGATATGCAACAGGAGAGTCGCATGTTGAAGAAGTTCATGTGGAGGAACTGTGTAAACATTATGTCAGGAGAACAAAGATATAACCTTAATGACTGTTGAGATTTAATCAGTGGGTTGCAAGGCTTATTTATATAAGAATATTGGATTACATTTTAAAATATCATGCATGAGTAAAATAAATGCAAATGAATGATGACCAATCTAATTTCCGGTTGGGAAATGTGTGGAATGCACAAGTTCATAATTCATTATGAAAAAGAATCTTGTTGATGTATCATGTTGAATTATCTAAAAACGTTAAGGTGAACCCAACCAACAATGCTCAAGGAAAAACGTAGGAAGATCCCAGTAGGGGATAGTTTACATAAGAAATAAATGAGAAAAGGAGGACACTTTTCTCACTTTAAAACTCTGAATTATGAGACAAAGTTGTGTGTTTTAAAAGAACAACTGTGAAAAAAAGTACAACTGGTAAAGCAAAGATAAAATTGATAAACATGTTTAAAATAATGAGCTCGGTTAATGTATGTTATGCAAAGGTAGTGAGGCATTAGAAATAACTCAGTTGGACTAAAATGTTCCAGGTTGTGTAGAAAGAGTTGGAAAAAGTTAAGAATCCTTGAACTCCCTTCTTGTTGTCTATTATGTTTCTCTGGGATGAGAAGCTGATGTGCTGATGAATGTAGATTTTTTTGCGTGAGAATGTTGATAGTTGTATGATTGTAGAAATAACTGAATATTGATTGTATTTCACTCATGAAAACAACAGAGATAATGTGATGGAGTGCATACATATGGATACATTGTGACATATTTGAAATTGGTGTTGATTTTAATACTATGGTACTTGCATTTTAATGACAACTAATATAATTTTTAATGTGAATATATGTGTCATATCATAGGAAATTAATGGAGATGTTAAGGAAGAGCAATTTCCAATGGTAGACAACCTCAAGCAGAGGATGAATACAAAAGGTTGTTGAATAGAAAATATGGATGAGGGACTTTGGGAATCCCCATAAACCACCACTAATGAGGTAATGACAGAAAGGGTGGTGGAAACTAGAATAGGTATAAAATTGATCATACCCATGTTGTTGATGGGTTGTTTCCCTCGTGATTTTGGGTCGAAATCATAGTAGATCAAGACTATATAGAGAAGATAGAGATATTCCCTCTAGGACAAGCACACAAAACTGAAAGAATAACTACTTTACTAGGACAAGTTAGGGAAGGAAAAAAGGAGAAAGAGTGCACCTTAAATATCTCGTTTGATGTCAATCCCACCCCTTTCTTTTCGAAGAGCTCCTGATCCTTTTCCAAAACCAGCTTGCAAAATGGAACCAAGACAAGCGATGCTATAAGGTAGTTGTATGATCAAACAATATACATGTCATGTACTATATTCAAAGCAAATATGATAAGAAAAGAAACATAAGGTTGTAATGAACACAAAATTTGGAAGGAAATAAATATCTTCTATTAGCACCAAATATGAAGGTTAATTACAACCTGCTCACTTTTGACATTACTTCGGAGTCAATTGCCCAGGTTCTTCCACAGATCCTTCAAGAATCAACTAAAACACAATAATCTTCCATGGATAGCCCAAATGGAGATAAGGAAACACCCTATTACTATATAAGAAAAGAGGCACTAGAAAAGGAGTTTCCATATTGGGGAATGTTACTCAGAGGATAATAAGGATAGGGAAGCTTGCTATATCTCAGCAGCATAACCTTTCACTAAGAGACTTCTCCATGTCTTATCCCTCAATGGTGCTTTTATATATTCCCCAAGTGGTTGGGGGAGTTGGATTCAATTATGTACGGTCATGGGGACGTTGGGGAACGAGCCCAACCGAAAACACAAAATTATTTTATGTTTTATGATTTTTTAGGGCATTTGTGGGTTGTGCATAGAAAGTCGTGAATGTCTGTGCATTGCACTAGGAAAACCCATGGATATGCTCATAAGGCATGTTTTTTAAATGATTTTGGAGAGGCAATTTGGGAAAATGTCTAGCAAGTTTTGGGGAAGGGTTAGGCCATGGCAGAAATGCATAGGTGTGGCATTTTGTGCTATAATAGATGCCCCCTAATGTGTGAGCTCAGAAGGGTAAAATGATGGCTGAAATACATTATAAAATCTGAGAGGCAAGGATTCATTGAAATACCCCTTAAGGTTCCCAAACAACTGATTCAAGAACAATAACCGTCAGCAAAGATCAAACAAGATTTTTTTTCCCAAGTCGGGCATACCCATGCTCAAGAGTGATATAAGCATGGTCACCAAAGAAAGTACATTGTGGATCCATGGTACATATAAAAGTATGACTAATGTCCATGGTCGCAAACAATACACAATGGATCCATGTGATAAATATAAAGTATCAAGCATGGCCACGAGGAATACACAGTGGATCCATGTCAAAGTAGATCATAGCCATGAAGAGATTCACAATGGATCTATGTCTCAAATTAAAGAACAAAGGATATCTAGAACCAAGAGAATGAACAAGTTGATCTTCTGCAAGTACCAATGTCTGTAAGGTGGCACCATATGAGTAAGGAAGGAGAAGAAAAGGTGTGGTGCTCATACTTCACCCAAATTCTTCATAACGATCTATCATGGTACAAGTCTACACTATGTGAATATATGTGTTGAATTCGAGCAAAGTGAGACATCATTTGATTACCGATCATTGATGTATACCATTAAAAAATGCGAGACAACCCATCAATAATGATAATGAGTGTCAAGGTACCAAGGTACAATCTAACAAGTGTGAATAAATGAGCTGATGTTGAACACTTGGTAGAATCTATCGATCATGGGGAATTGATGTATTCCCACTATAAATAGCGAGGGAACCTGCCACTAATGACTGCAAGCCCCAAGGTACCAAATATGACTCTAGATCCCTATCCTAGACCAATATGTGT
Organism: Picea engelmannii; assembly: GCA_009831015.1. Lineage (NCBI taxonomy): Eukaryota > Viridiplantae > Streptophyta > Pinopsida > Pinales > Pinaceae > Picea > Picea engelmannii. Next base: position 204,150 of record ML779020.1, on the reverse strand, counting down.
CGAATTTGATGGGAAGAGCTCTGTTGGAAGGAAGGAATTAATGCATCCTCCATCAACCAGCACGAGGGGTGGTGGAAGGCCAAATATTTGGAAGAAATCGGATGAAGAGACTGATACTTGTGATGATGAGACTGACTTGGGAAGGCTGACTTGCAAGGTCATAGACTAACTACAATGCCCAAATCAGGTTGAAACTTTCCCTTGAACATAATCACGACACATTATGTGACTTAGGAAGCATGACTATAAACTAGGATACATTTGTGACACAAGAGGCATCAACAAACGCTCCATATGGTTGGAAGAATAACCAACCGAGGGAGATTAACTATGGACTTTGTGATGTCAATGTGAGAAACATATAAGGGTGGGATTCCCATGGGTAATATCCATAATAAGAATGGGTCAAAAGCATGAATTTCGAATGAAAACTCATGGCGGTGTTAACTAGGACTCCCGAGCCTAATAGAAAACTTGCAGCATGAGCGTCAGAATATAAGGGATTCTAAACTAGGACACCCATGGAAGGTCAGATCTACCACATGAATTAAGACACTTCCAAACAGTAGTGAATGTTCCACGTCGCAACTCAGTGGGTTCGATCATAAGGCCGAATGAATCAAGAAATAAATAATTCAAAAACGCATGGAGGGGAAAGCCTAACCTATATGATAGTTTCGATATCATTACATGTTAGAACGAATCGTCATAGAAGAAAAGGTACCAAAGAAAATGTCTCCAAAGTCCTATATATAAGACCAAAAACACTTACCTAGAAGTTAATAAGTCCAATATAGAAACCTCTAATAAAGACAAGTATTAAGGGATACACCACTTGAAAACAAGATACCCTAAAAGTACAATATGTACAGAGGACTGCACAACCTTGTGGCTTATGCACAGTAGTTCTCCAGGAAGATCCCATTTCTAGGCTCATGCCAAGGGATTATTTGGTAACAAACCTATAAATCTTCCAATTCAGGGGGAGGTCGAAGATCCATAATCATAGCTTCAACGATGGCCTCATCTGAAGGAAAATCAACATCCATGAAACTCGGGCCCGACATACCACAAATACCAGGGCTTGAGGTCTTACAAACAACAAGATTGGACTCAAGAGGAAACATTATATTACTCATACCAATAGAGGAAGGCAAGGGATCCCATTCCCCCATCGAATAAAACACCTGATCAATTGTCAAGACCTTGTCTTGAGAAGGTGAAAATAATTTGTAATATCCTTGACCCAAATTATTAATTCTTTCTATGTGAAAATGATATGAAACCCGTACAATAATTTTCTCGATGAGGAATATTATCAAACACATGGCCAACACACATAAATAAAGCAGAATAATATGGCATCTTATTAGGAATGGGAACAACAACACAAATATCTCCAGTGGTTGTAAAAATAGTTGCAGAACAAGACCAGGAATATAAACTATTGGTTGCTAGGCAACTACACAATCTGCTACAAAACACACAAGGAAACCTGGTATGATGCCAACATAGAAACCAAGGCTCTCCAAGCTTCCCACTACTTTTCTCCAGTATACTTCAAGATATTCAGAAAATACCACAAGACAAAGACTCAAAATGAACTCTCCTTTGTCTAGATAGAGTGGGTATTGCACCACCAAAACTAAACCTACATTGGAAGGGTTTTTCCCAAAACCCCAATGAAAATACTAGCTACAAGAGCACTCAAATAAAATATCAAATCATAATTCCCAAATAGGTAGACTCCCCTTCTCTTTATTATTCTTCTCTGATTCTTCTAGATCTTCCGTCTTGACCAAATCAAACCCTCACTTGATTAAAATATAATTATTTATTTTATTTAATATCTCTTTATGGTCTAATACTTTGACTCCCCTTTTTATTTTTTGACTATAGCCTATGGGAGTCATGTAGGTTAAAGATTCATCAATTGGAGGGGGGAATTATAGTCCTACCTTCCCGAAACTGCTTTTCCTCGAGTAATTTTAGATCAGGGTGTTGTAAAATATGTTCACCTTCCCATGTAGCATCTTCTGCAGGAAACCCCTTCCATATGACCAACTACTCTCGAATAAATCCTCTTCTTAGTCTCTATTCTCATACATCCACAATCCTTTTAGGTGCCAAAACCAATTTTCCTTCCTCATCTAGTGGAGGAAGATCTGTTGAAGCGGTGACCTGTTGGCCTAATGCCTTTTTTAGGCATGACACATGGAATGTTTTGTGGATTCTTCTTCCCTCTAGTAGCTCAAACTTGTATTCCACCTCTCCAACTCTCCTGATCACTCTGTAGGTTCCGTAAAAATAAGGTTTCAAATTCTCTCCACCACTCTTCTTTAGTGAAGACTGTCGGTAAGGCTGTAGCCTAAGAAAGACTAGGTCCCTGACCTAAAAACTTTGCTCCACTCGATGCCTATATGCATACACCTTCTGTTGGTTCTGAGAAACCTACAAATTATCCTTTAGGATCCTCAAGATGTCCTGAATTTGCTGCAACCAGTATTTTTCCTTGGGAGCCCTATTCTCTCCAAATTCCAAATCTACAAATGATGGGGAATCATAGCCATACAACACTCTGAATGGGCTCATCCCGATGGACATGTGATGAGTGGTGTTGTAACAATTCTCCCTGATATATAACCATTTTATCCATGCTTGTTGTTGTCCTGACACATAGTTCCTCAGGTATCCTTCTACCCATTTGTTCACTATTTCATTGTGTTCGTCTGTCTGGGGGTGATAGCTAGTACTAGGTGTCAACTTCGTCCCAGATAACCTAAATAGATTCTGCCAAAACACACTGAGAAACTTGCTATCTCAGTCACTAACTATGTTCCGCAGAAGACCATGGAGTTTGAACACTTCTCCGAAAAATAGATCTGCCACCTGAGATGCGTTGTATTCTGAAGGAATGGAAAAAAAGTATGCATATTTGGTCAACCCGTCTACCACCACAAAAATACAGTCCCTACCTTGGAATTTTGGTAACCCTATAATGAAATCTATGGAAATTCTCTCCCATTTCCTCTTTGGAATAGGTAGTGTCTAGAGTAAACATGTTGGGTGTGTCATTTCTAACTTGTTATGCTAACAACTCTTTCACTCCCTCACGTACCGTAGTACATCTTCCTTGAGATGCTTCCATGAGAATCTCTCTCTCACATGTCTATAAGTCTTCAAGTACCCTGGGTGACTGGAAAAAGGGGCATCATGAACTGCCCTCAAGATCTTATCCTTGAGCATGGATTCAGGGACAAGATAGATCCTCTCCCTGTAGTATATGATATCATCCATTACTCTGTATCTTTCATCATGGTTGGTACCTTCCATCAACTCACATGTGAATTTATTTTTGGAATATTCCACCAAGAGGGTAGACTTCCAATCTGTTGAGACCTTGGAAAAGGAAAATACTAAAGGCCTCCTAGAAAGGGCATTGATAAATGTGTTCTTCTTTCCCATAACATATTCAATATCAAAGTCGAAGGATTGCAACTTACTGACCCACTTCTATTGTCTTTCGCTCAAATCGTTTTTCTCCAGAAAGTATTTCAAGCTGTTGTGATCGGTCCTCACTACAAAACATCCTCCCACTAGGTATTGTTAGAATTTGGCCAGTGCATGCATAATAGCCAACATCTCCTTATCATATATAAAGTAGATCCTTTCTGGTTCCCTCAACTTCCTGCTCTCAAAAGCTATGGGGTGGAGGTTTTGCATCAATACCACTCATATCCCTTCTCAGGATGCATCACACTCCAGTACAAATGGCACAAAGAAATTTGGAAGTGCTAGTACCGGGAAAGTGCTCATTACCTTCTTCATTCGGTCAAATGTTGCTTGTGCTTCCTCGGTCCACCTAAATAATCCATTTTTGGTCATATCTGTGAGTGGTTCCCCAAGTTTTGAAAACCCTTTCACAAATTTTCTATAATAGCTGCATATCCAAAAGAATCCTCAAAACTCTATGATTGACCTGGGGGTAGGCCAATCTAAGATTTCCTGGATATTTTCTTGATGCACCTTCACTCCCTCAACACCTATTATGTGCCCTAAATACAATATCTCTGTCAATCCAAATTCACACTTTTCCTCCTTGGAAAAAATTGGTTGTTCTTCCATAATGTTGTGAATCTCATCCACATGCCCCAAATGTTCCCTCCATGTCTTACTATAGATCAAAACATCATCAAAGAATTCGCCAATAAGAGCCTTCTCAAATGTTTGTTGAATATATGGTTCATACATGTCTGAAAGGTAGCTGGCATGTTAGTCAACCCAAAGGGAATGGCCACAAACTCATAGTGACCATAGTGACATTAGAAATTTTTTTTCTAGATGTCCTCCTCTTTCACCCTAATCTGGTGGTATCCTGATCAAAGATCAATCTTCGAAAAATATACTACTCCATGTAGCTCATCTACTATCTCGTCAATTATTGGTATCGTGTAATTGTTCTTAATAATGTTCTTGTTTAGAGCCCTATAGTCAATGCACATTCTCCATGTTCCATCCTTCTTCTTCACCAATACTATTGAAGAAGCAAATGGACTAGAGCTAGGTCGAATGTATCCCATCTCCAACAAATCTTGTGTGGCATTTTATTTCTCATCCTTGAAATTAGTTGGGTGCCTCTATGGTATAGTAATCACAGGCTTGGCCCTTCCTCTAACTCAATGACATGTTTGAATCCTCAGTCTGGTGGTCTTCCTGCTAGTAGTGGCCCGAATACCTTATCATGATTACCCAGTAACTCATGTATGTTCACATGGTAATGTTGACGATCCTAGGATGGCTTCTGCATTGTGACCAAACACTCCACTGCGCATGCCACGTCTCCATGTCTAAAGAGAGCCTCCATGCATATGTTGGATACAACCTTGGGTTATCTTGATGACATACCCCTCAGGATAACTTGTTGACCCCTAGTTTCTATGAATTCCATCCTCATCTCCTGATAATTCAGTTTGAAGTCTCCAAGGGAATATATCCATTGTACTCCCAATACCACATTGGTGTCTACTAGTTCCACCACATAAAATTCATCGGTCAATGTGTAATTTCCCAATGTCACATCCAACCCTCTAATCCTCCAGGTACATGTCATGTTGTACCCATCTGCCACTACTACTTCAAAACCCTCAAATTCATCTGTGGGAATTTGTCTCCTGGTAACAAATGTTGCATCTATGAAATTATGGGTGGCCCCTCCTTCAATCAACCTCTTTGTCCCTGCATATGCCTCTGATTCAAAAGGTATAGTACCTTGGGACTCCTGACAATGTGGCTATGGTCACCTTCTTGAACCCTTCTTGTAATGGTGTAGTTCTGAAATTTCAAGGTGTGGTGCCTCACCATTGTTCTGACCCTCATCTGGACTGTTAAGGTTCTCCTCCTTACCTTCATCTTTTTCATCAGATAGTACTTCAATATAATGGACTTTTTCCTTTCACGTGCATCGATGACCTGGTTCCCATGGATCCTTGCAACTAAAGCATCGTTTCTTTCTTCTAAGGTCTCTTCGAGTGTCTCCGTCCAACATATCCTTCCCTATCCATGTCTGTTGGTGAAAATTTGTCACCTGCCCCTTCTGAGGAATGAAGGTCTTTACTAGGGAATTTATGACCGCTGTGTCTTCCATATCTTGAGTTTTCTTGATGGCATCCTGTAATGTGGGTGGCCTAAAATCCTTAACCCAACCCTTCAAGGGTTCAATTATCCCCTCTGTAAATAACATCACTAACCTGTTTTCTGAGATATTAGTTACATTGACAACCAACCTATGAAACTCTATGATAAATACCTCTGGTGTACCTGTCTATCTCAACTTGTCCAAATCTCTGAAATGAATTTCAAGATCCTTCCTTTCGAACCTATCCATCACCCTGTGGGTGAATTCTAAATATGATGTAATGTTTATCATGTCCAAGGGTGACCAACCCATGATTCCACCATTCATGAGCCTTCCCATCCAAATTTAAGGTGGAAATATTTATTTCCTCTGCCTCAGTCATTGGGTTGAGCTAGAGGTAAGTGTCCATCTTATACACCCAAGTTCTAGTTGAACTCTTAGATGATCCATCGAAAGAGAGAATAATTAACCTGCCTGCCCTACTCATAAGATCATATTTTTGTTGTTATTGCATTGCTTTGTCCCATTCCCTTGGTTTGTTCCTATATTTAGCATTGTAATAGTCTTGGAAATAAAATTATTCCTGGAAACCTTCTGGTGTGGCTAGGTACTCTTTATAACCTTTAAGGGGGTCATTACCCTGGTCCTCTTGTTCTGGAACTTTAGTTTGTTGCTCCTTAATAAATTGTGGTAATGATGACCTTGGTATTTTACTGATACCTATCGGTGAGCCACTCTGTATTGGAATATGAGTGTTTTTATTCTCCCTATAGGCCCTACTACTTTGTTGAATGCCCTTTGTTTTATTCCCATTATAAGCCTCCTTGTATTTGAATGAGTTGTGTTAGGAGTTGTATTGTCTGTTGCTGGATAACAATCATATGTAGTTTTCCTACAACTATAGATTCCAACAATTGTTGGACTTTTTCTTCGCCCTAGTTCCCCATGCTTCCTCCTAGTTTTGATTCTGATGGGATTTCTTCTGACCTCTTCTCTGGTGATTTGTTAGAGAGTTTTCCTCCACCCCCATTCTTCCTCGACATTACAGGATAGAAAAATCACCACTATATGCACACAATCTTATTTCCTTCCCATTGTTTCCCCTCACTGTAAATTGTGTGACTTTTTTTGGAAAAACACTGAAAAAACTACCGAAATTAAAATGATGATAAATTTGGTTCTGAGACTCCTTTTCAGCTGATTTTTTTTTTGAAATTGGGTATTTTTCCCAGAGGAATTCAAATAACCAATTTTTGTTTGGAAAATTGTGTTCAGAAAGTTTCATATATGAGCCTAAAGTGCATTGCCCCCTTTTTCCTCCAAACAAATTCTGCAATTTTGTTTTTGGCTAAGGAAAGTGCTCTAATGCAATCACAGGCTAGAAAGATCACCAACTCTAATACCACTATAATATCCTTGACCCAAATTATTAATTATTCCTATGTGAAAATGATATGAAACCTGTACAATAATTTGCTCAATGAGAAATATTATCAAATACATTGCAAGCACACATAAATAGAGTAGAATAATATGACATCCTATTATGAATGGGAACAACAATGCAAATATCTCTAATGGCTATAAAAATAGCTACAGAACAAGACTAGGAATATAAACTACTGGTTGCTAGGCAGCTACACAATCTACTACAATACACACAAGGAAACCTAGTATGATGCCAACATAGAAACTGAGGCTCTCTAAGCCTCCCACTTCTCTGCTCCAGAATACTTCAAGATCTTCATAAAATACCACAAGAAAAAGACTCCAAATGAACTCTCCTTTGTCTATCTAGGTTGGGTATTGCACCACTAAAACTAAACCTACAGTGGAAGGGTTTTTCCCAAAACCCCAACGAAAACACTAGCTACAAGAGCACTCAAATAAGATATCAAATCATAATTCCCAAAGAGGTAGGATCCCATTTTATTTATTATTTTTCTCCAATTCTTCTAGATATTCCTTCTTGACCAAATCAAACCCTCACTTAATTAAAATATAATTATTTATTTTATTTAATATCTCTTTAGGGTTTGATACTTTGACACCCCTTTTTCTTTGTTGACTATAGCCTATGGGAGTCATGTTGGCTAAACAATCATCAATTGGAGGGGGACATTACATAATTTTAAAGGATTCTTCTTAGGAGAAATTGAACATCGAGGATAAGATGCCACATAATTCATCTGTGGCGGGGAATAGTCTACTCGAACACTAGGAACACACAAAGGGGAAACCTGAGGTAAATCCAAAACATGATGGTGATTATCAGATGAAAGTTGATCAATAGTGGAAATGCTTTCGTTGTGAGGGAAATGCATCACACGAAAGAGCGTATACACCACAACATTCATCACATACACATAATCACACCCAAGAAGCACATTAAATTCTACAAGGCCTTGCACCACTAATAGGACAACTTGGAGAGTCTTCCCACCTAACGTGATATAAAACTGAGGAAGAACCCCAAGATATTCGTTAGGTATTCTGTCGAAATCCAAAAAAATGGTGGTAGCTGACAAAATCTTGGGAGAACCCAAATCTTTCCAAGTTGAGGATGATAAAATACTTGCAAAGGATCCTTCATCTACAATAGTTTGGTGAATGCCTAATTTAATAATTCCAAACATTATCTGGAAGGGTGCAAAAGAAGGAAGGTGAGGCTCTACAAGATCATTCCAATCAAAGGAATCCATCTTAGGAATTGGAGTAAGTGTACTCAAAGAGAGTGGAATTCCCCCTTGTTCAGAAGGTACTGAACTAGAAATTCTAAGGACACGATCAAAAGACACATCACTCCCTGAAAGAGGAGTGGGATTAGCCGAATATCACATCGACAAGACCACTTCCTTAGACTTTTCACTCTTGAAGAGAACAATGGAATCAACCAAATATTGCATCGGCTCAACCACTTCCTCAACTACTAGTTTAATAGGATGCAAGACAACATGGTCAAGAGATGCATCACCGCCCAAAACAAGAGTGGTGTCGGATGAATATTTCATCTACATGACCGCTTTGTCAACAAAATATTGATTAGATTTATGGGAAACCGAAGGTGACTCGTAACTAGAAGGGTCGTCAGACAAGGACCATGCTTCTCGTACCATGGAAATACCAGGGCACAAATGAGTAAGGTGATATCCTTTGTAAATTTTACAAGGGAACTTGATCTTACATCATGTATGTCTAGTCTTTTCAACCGTATCATTTCCCCCAACATGACTTCTAGTGGTCGGTGGGTTTCCCCCAACATGACTAGTAGAGGTTGGTTTCACATCTCCAACGTGACTAGTAGAGGTTAGTGACAAGACTCAAACATGACTCAAAGAGGTTGTTGTCGTAATTCCAATATGACTCGCAGTGACTGGACTCTTTCCCCTAGCATGACTTGCAGAGGATGGGTATTGATATTCAACATTACTTGTATAGGTTGATGACCTAATGCCAATATGACATGTAGTGACTGGACTCATACCCCCAACATGACTTGCAGAGGCTGGGTGTTGGTCTTCAACATGAATTGCAAAGGTTGATAACCTATCTCCAACATGACTAGCAGAGGTTGGTGACTTGCTGGTAGTATGACTTGCAATGACTAGGCTTGTGCTTCCAACATGACTAGTAGAGGATGGTCGCTTGCCCCCAGCATGACTTGCAGAGGTTGGTGATAGGTCTCCAACATGACTAGCAAAGGTTAGTGACTTCTTATTCTTACTCTTCCTCTTTCTATTCATTTTAGACTTCAAGTTACTAGTAGCAAGACTTTCATCAGAAGGAGGAGGAGGAGGAGAAGTAAAATTTGTAGATGTTGAAGTTGAAAGATCAAAATCCATACGATGCCCCTGACATAAGGCAATTCTTTGAGAAGTATCAATATCATTCAGGGCGTTTGGAGTGGTCCAAAACCAAACCGGTATTCCTACATTCAACCTAGGAATGTTCAGAGTGGTCGTCAAGGGAACACTAATGTTTCCAAAGGAAGGAAAAGCACAAGAATCCCCTTGGGTAGGGGTCCCTTGGTTGGTATCCTCTAGAAATTTGGCGATATAATTATTATGCATAGGTTCATCCCTCGTGGGATTTTTCATGTCCATAAAAGTCTCACACACTAACTTTAGCGAACCAGTGGTATAAAAACCCATGTCGTCTAGGAGGCGGCTCAACACTTTCAAAATAAAGACCAAGGGTCCTTCCCAACCAGCAAAGCAGTTGGTCAACCACCATGAATCAATGATCCAAAAGCAGTGACACTAAAACAACCTAAGTCCAACTACACAAAGAAACACTCCAATAAAAATCCCTAACAGAAACATCACAAGCAAACAACGTTTCCAAATATTCAACCCAGGTGGATGAGGCCATGAGTCCAAAGCAATGAAAAAGTGGAAAGGGACCCTCCAGATGAAGGCATAGGTTGATTAAGTCTCATGGACAAATGAACAAAGGAGTGGGGAGTAGTTATCCCAACCTCCACTAACCATCCTTATCCAATGCAAGTACCCACACTTCACGCAGCACCCTCTAGCAGTACTGAAAAGTGTGATACGAAATCTTCCCCAGGTACCACGTCAAGCCCCCACAATCACCTCCAAGATCCCTAGGAAAATCCACTAAGGTCACCAACTCCCAGTCAACGTCCGATGGGTACAGTTGACATTAGGGAGCAAATGTATGGGAAGGGTAACTAAGCCCAAAGATCTTCTAGAGGAATTTCTACAAAAGGGCCAATGTCACTTTAGAAAATATCAAACTAGGTTAGAGGCTCCAAAGGACTGATGCCAAGAGGGCAAGTATCACTTCAGGAAAACTTCAACTAGGTTCAAAATTTATAGAGTACTAACGCCAAATGAGTCAGTTTGACTTCAAGAAAAAACCACAATATATGATCTATCCACTACACTTAGTCAATCTTCGAAGGGGAAATCTCTTTGGATCTCCTTCATGCGACCTCGTGTTTAGCTCATGTGTTAGAGTAGGATCCAGGCTATACTTGTATGATAGTTGGATTTGAGATTCTCCCTAGCTAGGACTCCTATTTTTTTTTTCATCCTTGGAGAGTTATCTCTCCAATCATAATCCAAGGCCCTAACCCTAAACTTGTTTGTGAACCCTAGAAACAAAGTCTAGTACATTTTAGGTTTAGCGTTCGTTTTAGTGGTTGTTTTTACTCAAGGGGTACAGAGGTGCAACTGATGTTGTTTGAGATTCTTACAAAAATGAAACTTATAAGAACACTAGCAAAGAAAACTTTACATCAATTCTTCAAATGCAATAGAGTTTCACAAAGAAAATGCATGAACAATCCTTCAAACCTAAAGATGCAATTTTTTTTCATTTTTTGATGCAAAATGAACAATGCAACTTTCAAGAGAAATAAAAGAAGAAAACAAAAGGAATTTTTTTTCTTATTTTTCTTTTGAAATTCTTTTAATATGAAAAGAAAACAAAAACCTATGCGAACATATTTTTATTTTTCAAATAACAATGAAAACAATGCAGAGAAAGAAAGAAACTTAACTAGCAGAAAACTAGGTTTTTTTTGTTTTCTTTTATCAAAGAAAAACTAATTAAAGATGCTAGAATAAAATGAAGGATACACGATTCATGGCCATGAGGGGGAATTTTGTTTCAAAAATAAAATCATTTCTCTTTGAAAACCAATCTAAAAATAAGCGAAGAACAGTGGGATTCCTAGAGCAAGGTATTTTCTGTGACTGAAGTTTTTCACAATCTTAAACATAATACAGAGCAATCACAAACTCATGAAGCCTAGGATAACCCTGAGAAACCCATAAATCTCCCAAAAATTGAAGAAATATTTTTTTTTTCACAAAATGCACAAAGGTTCGTGACTATGTGAACTGAGACTCATGGATGTCCGCGGGTCATACACAAAAAAAGCATGTATATCCCCGACTGATATAACAGAAAAGCATGGATAAATCTGTAAAATTGGAAAATAAAAAGGACTTACAACAGGGAGACTCATAGAAACTATTGGAAAATAGGAAAACTCACAGAACTAAAAAAGGAAACACAAGCCACCCTACAACCGACCCAAACTAGGAGAATCTCCATTATGGTTGCCAATTCAATTGACAGGATATTTCCCCCATGATTTTGGGTCGAAATCACAACAGATCAAGACTGTATAGAGAAGATAGAGATCTTCCCTCCAAGAAAAGCACACAAAACTAAAAGAATAACTACTTTACTAGTAGAAGTTATGGAAGGAAAAAGGGAGAAAGAGTGCACTTGAATTCTCCCATTTGATGTCGATCCCACTCCTTTCTTTTCAAAGAGTTCCTGATCCTTTTTCAGAACCAACCTGCAAAATGGAACCAAGAAAGGCGCTACTATGAGGTATTTGTATGATCAAACAATATACATGTCATGTACTATATTCAAAGAAAATATGATAAGAAAAGACACACAAGGTTGCAATGAGCACAAAATTTGGGGGGAAAGAAATATCTTCTATTAGCACCAAATATGAAGGTTAATTACAACGTGACTCTCTTTCAGCATTACATTGGAGCCAATTGCCCGAGTTCTTCCATGGATCCTTCAAGCATCAACTCAACCACAATACTCTTCCTTGGATAACCCAAATAGGGATAAGGAAACACCCTATGACTATATAAGAAGGATAGAGGCACTGGAAAATGAGTTTCTAGATTGGGGAATGTTACTAAGAGGATAATAAGGATAAGGAATCTTGATAGATCTCAGCAGCATAACCTTGAACCAAGAGAATTCTCCATTTCTTAGCCCTCAATGGTGCTTTTATATCTTCCCCAAGAGGTTGGGGGAGTTGTATTTAGTTGTATACGATCATGGGGATGTTGGGGAACGATCCCAACCGAAAAACCCACCCAAAAACACAGAATTATTTATTTATTATGATTTTTGAGGGCATCCGTGGCTTGCAAGATGGAAATTCGTGGATGTTCGCACGTTGCGCTAGGAAAACTCGTGGATATGCTCATAAGGCATGTTTTTTAAATGATTTTGGAGATGCAATTTGAGAAAATGTCTAGAAATATTTGGGGAAGGGTTAGGCCATGAAACAAATGCATAGGTGTGGAATTTTTTCCTATAAAAAATGTGACATGAGAATCCCATGTGACATGAGAATTTAAAATGGATTAGGTAAGAATCACTTCTTAAATGTTTTTACTATTTGATGATATGCATGTAATTTTGAGTGGATTTTGTATGCCATTAATACCCAAGAAGGGCATGATTAAGGAAGGAGAAACCTGAAGGTCAGAAGGAGGAACCTCTGGTGGCCAAGGATGATTGAGATCCTTGCAAGAAATTATGAACAATATGCCATGAATACATTGACCAATCAACGAGTGATTGGGAAAAAAAGTGCTCATAAGAAATACATTGATTAAATGCATTGAGCATATGCATGTGGTAAGAGAGTAGGCATGTGTGGGACTACCCAATGTGGAAGAAGGATCTTCCAATTCTCTACAGAATTAAAGAATGCTAAAGAGAGAAATTGGGTGGCCATAAAGGTTGGCACCCTGGTTACGAGAGGAGAAAGAATGCTTGAGTGCATTCATATAAAATTTTAATTTCATAAAATATATGTTTATTTAAGGACATGATCAACTAAAAGAAGAGAAAAAAAATAGTTATGTTGTAAAAATGAATATGGATAGAAAATCCATATGGTGATAGGTTGGCTGAAAAACCAACACACCATGGCAAAGTGCCTAACATAAAATGTAATAATTTGACAACGATGCAAGGGTGCAATGTCTGTGAATGTGTCCATGGACATTGGCACATTGATTAATTTCATTTAATGTTTGGTATGTTGAAATGATGCATGTGCAAGGAATTGAAATCTCCTTTTACTTTATACCATTTAATAGATTAAAGTGGCATGCTTGTTAGTATGCACAGTTTCAAGATAGTTTGGAAGCCACCACAAGTGTGCAATGAAAATATATAGTGCTTGAGAACTAACAATTTTGTTTGGTTGTGTGAAGAATGAATGGCAGGAAGAAGGGTCTTGGATATGGAAACAAAATAAGTCCATAAGGGGGACCAATTCTTGTTGGTTATGAAAGATCCAAACTATTATGAGAAGGAAATATTATACATGGGAATCTAGTTAATATGTAGAACAGATCTGAAAATGAAAATGTGAAATTTGAAATATGTGGGTGATGGATATGAAAGAAGTTTGATTGAATTAATGAAATCATCACACCAATTTCTATATGCATGTGATACAGGTGAGATGGAATATTTTTCCTAGAGGGACAAATGATGGTTGTCAAATAAGGAAATATGAAAAATGGTTATTGTTGTGACAAGAGAACCATGTGATAAGTCATGATCTCCACAAAGAATGTTGTGTTGTAGTAACACATGACAAAGGGATGCTTTCAGCAGAGCAAGCCAGAGGGACTCCTTGACAAAGAAAACTTAGGGAAGCTTCATATGTAAGACTCAATGAGGTCTCTGAAACTCTTCTTGTGTGAGAAATCCTTGGCAAGAAAGATGGATCAATTGAGGGACTGTATAACAAAGAAGGAGATGTCTGAGCCTAATCCCAGAAGGTGAGTGACTACAAGGGAGGGGATACTTTCATAGCTCGTGAGAAAGACTCGAAAGAGTCTTTGAAATTATACCACTTGTTGACTAAGATCATGCACACAATGGATATGTCAAGAAAAATAGTGAGCCAAATAAATATGACAACCATATGGATGGTGATCCATGAACTGCCCGAGATCATTATTGTGCTGACAGATGAATTTTTCTTCCTAAATTATGAACCACAATGAAATATTTTGCATAAAACTAAGATTAATGTGCTTGTCGTTTGAATTTTTGTAGGAATATGTTGAATGCCAAGATTCTGAGTGATGATCAGACTATGAGAGACAAAAAGGAAGATAATGTTGAAGCACCTAAAGTATAAAGGCATGACAAGTGTTACTGAGGAAGAACACCGAGGACGGTGTTCCTTTGAAGGGGGAGGGGATTGTAACACCCCTTCTCCTAAACCTCTAATTATTGTGATTAATTATAATTTATGATTTCCAATCCATGGCATGTGAACAATGTAAAAATCTATGTTGCATTGGTTTTCGAGATGGGGGAACGGCGGGGACGGGGGGACGCGTCCCCGGGACGGCTAGAGCGCACCCCCAAATTTTTCAAGGGACGGCG
>ML779020.1:178140-188891 GCA_009831015.1 Picea engelmannii | reverse complement strand
TGGTGGAAGCACTATAATTGAATGACTCCTGGAAACCCATGTAGAATATCTAAAAGCTAAGATGACCAGAAAAATGAGAAGAACAAGAGCAATAACCATAAGGATCAACCCTTTGAAATGTTGCATTTCTTGTTTTTTTGACAAGGAAACTTTGTTTCTTGTAACCTTGTTGTTGAAAATACAATATTTAAATCACCAAAAACCCAAATCAAAACCCATCATACAAAACCCATGTTTTGAGCTACAACTTTTACAACAGATTTAGATTCAATGCAATACAAAAATAATGGATGGGAAAAATGATATTATTGTCCAATCATCAATTTCCATGATTTTCAAGACTGAAGATATATGCCTGGAATATCCCCAAAATCTGCCCAAAAAAATCCCTGAAATCTACCTAGAACATCCTCAAAATCTGTCTGGAACATCCCTGAAATATATCCGGAACGTCTTGGGGATGGCCAAAAATTCCCCGAGTCCCCAATGGAGTCCCCAACAATTTGGGTAAGTTTCCTAAGGGTCCGAAAGTCCCCGGAACGTGGGGATGACGGGTACGCAGGTTTTTTGGGGGGGGACGGGTCCCCGTGCAAAATAGGTAAAAATATTAACGTTCAATTTCAACTTCCAACAGTTGACTATGGGGGTGAAGCCTTGATTATTGGCCATGATACCACTAGAGGGATGAGATAATGGTTTATTTGGCTAACGGACCAAGCCACTTTGTTGATGTATTACTTTAGTAATATTTAGAATTTCCCTTAGCTCTGATATCATGAAAAATCATTTAATGAGGAAGGGAAAGAGGTTGAGCAACCAACCACCCTCAATGAATACATGTATGGAATACTTGGCTAGGATGACTGAAATTGTCACCCAAAAGTACCATAGGGTACCATTTCTATAGTTCAAATTGACTCATGGGTTGGCTTCTTACATAAGGAAGGGGATAGGTCGAGAACCTTCCCGAGCGATACGTGCAAGAGACGCATGAGGGTAAGAAAGAAGAGTTTGGTCTCGGAGAGACAGAGAGAGAGAGAGACAAGGTTAGAGGCGGGAAAACAGACATGCGCATGAGTGCATGTACAGGGAGAGAATGCATGAGAAAGCGCAAATATTTCAATGGTGGTATCATGGCTTGACACAGGGGTGGCTTTCTACCAAAGTTCTTTAGCGAGGAAAGCCTATGGTTCGGTGGAAAGGAAAACCTCCATAGTCAGTTGGTTGGTTGTAACTTGTAACACAAATAAGTAATTTTATATTCAGTATAATTGAATTGAATTATCTGGATGAATAGTTATGTTTATGCTATGAGTATGTATAGTTGATTGAGTGGTATCGATGCTTGCATTTTTGGCAATCCTGGTATTTGTATGATGACAGCTCTGCAAGAATATCGTAAGTCTTACACCCTGGGGTATGAATACCTTACATAGTTTCGAGATGAATGAAGTACATATGTAGATTATGTTTCTTTGTGCACCGTGATACACGTGACATAAAGGGGTTCTTGTAAGAGGGAACACGATCGATGAGTCAAGGTATGAATGATAATATTTGAGGGATAATGGATTAAAGGTTAGAACTGATAGAATAAACCCTATATCCTTCCCTTTCCCTAACACATAATGCTTGCGAGGAATCGTCTCCTCAAATGAAAGTCATATAGAAATCTTATTACCTACTTTGAATGTGAAGGACTTGGAGAAGCCAAGTCAAATTCCAATAGAAAGATATAACGTGAGGCTTCGGGACTATTAAATCTGAAATATTAAGTTAAAATCCACTTAATATTGAATGGAGATGATGAATTATAGTATTCGTCAATCCCAGGGTGAGAATTGGTCTCAGTCGTCTAAAGATGAACTGGTTAACCATCTTGGTTCAGTGTGAATCGGTGAAACTCGTTAGTCGTTGGATCAATGGATCATCATATCTCCACCATTGAAGTATCATATAAACTCAAGTGGGATCTCAACTATTATATCCGAGCACTGATATATCTTGGTCGTTAATATTCCCTTAGGTAAGTTCAAGAGGAAATTATCGTCGGGGTACCAAAGCACTAGATCCTCAAGAAACCTTTTTGTTATGTTTGTTGAAAGGTCTGACACCTGGGACCTGGGTTCCATCACCTGGTTCCTCCTTCTAGTTATATACTCATTGGGAATTGGAAGAGGATATCTTGATCATTAGATATGAGCATCAAGGGATATTGACAGTCGATTTTTCCTTTAGGAAATATTAGGAGGGAGTTTCGCGTCCCGAGGCACTGGAACATTGAACCTCGGAAGAGTTCTAAGTCCAAATACTATTGGAAGCCTGATAGGTCGATATCCGACGGGAGAGATGATATTCACTATATATATGTAGGAACTTGGATCAAATCTCATTCGTAGCCCTCACAGGGTCGTAACCCTTGTTAAATGTAATTAATGATCTCGTAATTACAGGATTAGTATTAACTAGTCCCTTCGTAATCCTTGGCACCAGAATATTTCCAAGTTAAAACCACATGTAAGTTCCAACATCCAATACCTGTTAGTGACATGGAACGTGACAAGTGGTCCACGTGTCATGATGAAGGAAGGCCACGCGTCACCCCATGGTGGTACCACGTGTCATATTGATTTGGCCGAATTGGATAGGGATCTGTGGGGAAAATGAGTGCCACATGTCGAACAATATGGGAGCCACATGTCATGCCACACATCATGCCATGTGTATCACTGCGTTTCATACCACATGGTAGTAGGGGATTCACTGATGAGTTAGATGTAGGTCCGAATGAGGAAAGTTACCCTTGGGGTAATGTTGTTGGATCCTGACCATCAGATCTAAGGGGGATAAACCTCCACCGCTGATTTGTGTCAATGGGTGTCAATCGACCCCGGACCACCAGGGATTTTTGTTACCAAGATGTGCTGGGAAGTCTAGTGCCTAGTGTCCCCATGGCCATGTGTCACACCATGACCGATGACAGATGTCGACGCCCCATTGGGTAGGTTGTGGATCTAGTGATGACATGTATTTCCAAAATTGTTTATGTTGAGTTTCATATGTCAGTATAGGCCCCACATGGGATTAATTTTGGGAACAAAAATGATGAACAAGAATCATCGGATTTGAAGTTTGAGAGGTCTCCCCCTTAGATCTCAGTTCGAGGAGGTCAATAAGATCCTAGACCACTGATATTTTTGGTTGCAAAGAATGTTTTAAAGGGCTTGGTGGCTCGATGGCCGATAGTCCGATGATCTGACATGATGTCATATGATATCACCTGCCCAATGGGAAGTGGACATGTGCCGACACTTGGTTGGGTGGACCTTGGATATGATAATGATGTGTACCTCATGACATTCCATGTAGGAGATCCATGTGTCACAAGTTGGTCATGCCATGTATCATGCAATTTTGGGTAGGTATCCACGAAGAGAACCAATGCCACGTGTCGATTGGTACAGATTCCATGTGGAAGTCGGTGTCAAGGACATGTGTCTTAACAAGAGGCCAATGTTGGTCTAGCCATGTTTCTGCGGTGCCAGCTAGACTCGAGTCAATTTTGCATATGTGTAGAGGAAGAGTTGGGTCACCAGGGGGGGCGATATCCGACATCCGGTGGCTATGTGTCATGATCTCAGTAGATGACATATAGTGGCACCCGATAGGACCACGTGTCCAAGGCATCAGCTCATACCTGGTTGGGCGTCAAGGGATAAGGTTTACGTAGGCACTCTCAGTGGGTCGATGGTTTGACTACCCAGTGTGACATCAAATGATGTTACTTGACCAATTCCCAATGGACAAGTGGCACCTTATGACGGGACCTTGTACCCTAGGTGTCAGTGCTTATCATATCGAGTCTTTTGAGGATTATGTGAAGTGATATTAAGCTAAGGGTCCAATGGATGAGGTGGCAAGCGCCATGATAAATTCCACACCAGCTGCCATGTTCATGCAAGGGATGAAATTTCATGACATGGAAGTGCCATGTCAGATGGATATGGGTGACGTGGAGCCACGTGGGTGCCACATGGCATTATAATGGAAAAGAGCCTAAAAAATTTAAGAGGCCATATATTTTGATCCAGAACTCATATTGAGACAAATTTATAGTCATTGGAAAGCTATCGACGAGGAGAGGGCGATGGTATCCTTTTGAATAAGATTAGAGGTGGTCGAGGAAAAGTGAAAATTTAATACCCCATCGCTTAAAGTGTAAATATGGGGTTGGGTGTGTTACATCTGCATCAAACCGGACCCAATACCCTCACCCGAAGCATCACACTCAAGTACAAAGGGCTAAGTGAAATCATGAAGTGCCAATACTGGAAAAGTACTCATCACCTCCTTGAGCCTGTCAAATCCCTATTTTGACTCCTCTTTCCACCTGAATTCCCCTTTATTCATAAGATCTATCAATGGTGCACCCAATTGTGAAAACCCTTTAACAAACTGCATGTAATAGCTACATAGTCCAAATAATCCTATATGGCCTGGATCTTCTCTTGATGAACTTGTATCCCATGCACACTAATCACATGGAACAAGTATAGAAGATTTGTCATGTCGAACTCACACTTAGACTCCTTGGCATATAGTGACTGCTCTCCGATGATGCTCAATATCTCATCAATATGTCTCATATGGTCCTCCCACGTCCTATTATAGATAAGGGGGTCATCAAATAACACCAATAAGAAGTTCCACAATTTCTTGTTGAAGATGTGGTTGATGCATGACTGACAAGTGGTAGGTGCATTGGTCAACCCAAATGGAATGACCAAAAACTCATAGTTCCCACAATGACACCTAAAATTGATCTTGTGAACATCCTTCTCTCTGACCCTAATCTGATGATAACTTGATCAAAGATCAATCTTCGAAAAGTACACTACCCCATGAAACTCATATAACAAATCATCGATCCTGGGAATGGGGTACCTATTTTTAATGGTCTTATTATTCAAGGCCTAACAGTTAATGCACATCCTCGTAGTATTGTTCTTCTTCTTCACCAAAAACTACTAAAGAAGCAAATGGGCTAGAACTAGGCTTGGGCCCCATCTCCAACACCTCCTTAATGTCTTTCTCAATTTCATCTTTAAATTTCTCGGGATTCCTGTAAGGGGTAATTATCATGGGTTTTTCCCCCACCTCTAACTAATTTTTATGCTCAAATCCCATGTCTGTAGGTATCCCTATAGGAATCTCTCCAAAATCTTGGTCATGTTTGCTTAATAATTCCTGAATGTCCACATGATACTGCTAGTTGTTGTTTGAGGGTTTCTGAGATGTGATTAAACACTCTGCTACACAAGCCACATCTCCATGCCTTAATATTACCTCCATCCACTTGGATGTTAGTATCCTAGGAGCCCCATTGGACATGCCCCTCAGAACTACCTTCTTTCCATATACTCCCCTGAATTCCATCTCCATTACGTGGTAGTTCATCAAAAAAATTCCTAGAGAATAAAGCCACTCCACACCCAAGACAACATTGGTATATGCTAAATCAACCACATAGAAATCATCATTCAAAGTGTAGTTTCCCAATGACATCTCCAACCGTGGGACCCTCTGTGTGTATTTCATGTTGTACCCATCAGGCACCACAACATTGAATCCTTCAAAATCCTCTATAAAAATACCTCTCTTGGTCACCGAGGTTTTGTCAATGAAGTTATGGGTCACCCCACCATCAATCAAAGTTGTGACACGCTGCCCATGTATTACTCCCCAGATCCCGAAAGTGTAGTACATCAGAACACCTGATAAAGTGGTGATAATCACACCCTTAGTCTCAACATGTTGCTTCTCATCACCCTTGGCCTCCACTTGTGGTCGCTCATCCTCTGAATTGTTATGCTCCCTACCCTGCTCACATCCCGCCTCCTCATCCTCATCACTATCAGAAAGTACCCCAATGTAATGTAACTTACCCTTTCCCATCCACTTGTGACCCAACTCCCAAGGCTCCTTGTATTTGTAACAAATTTTCTTCCTCGTTAATTCTCTTTGAGTCTCCTCATCCAATCTATCTTTCCTGGACCACTCCTTTTGAAAGGGATTTTTTTCTTTTTTTCTTTTGAGGTATGAAAGGTTTATAAGGGGATTTGTTCTTGGGTACTGCATCCTCCATATCACACATCCTGATGATAGTATCCTATAGTGAAGTTGGTTTTAAGTCCTTAACCCAACCACACATGGGTTCATAAAGTCCATCAACAGAAATAATAATCAACCTGTTCTCAGACACATCCATCACCATGACTACAATCCTTTGGAACTCTGAAATGTAGGTATATGTTGTACCTATCTGCTTAATCTCTACTAGCTCCCTGAAATGTATCTTTGGATCCTTCCTATCAAATCGATCCATCAACCTCTAAGTGAAATCCAAGTATGAAGTGATGCTACTATGTCCCAATGTGACTAACCCAAGGTACCACCACTCATGGGCCTCTCCCTCCAAATGCAGTGTGGAAAACTTAATGGCCTTTGTCTCCAACATAGGGTTAATATGGAAGTAAGTATCCAAATTTTGTACCCATTCTCTAGAAGTGCATTTGGATGTTCTGTCAAAGGAAGGGATGGATAATTTCCCAACCTTCCATAGGAGATCAAAATTATGTTGGCCCCTGTTAAAATCCCTTGGTTTGTTCCTGTATTTGATGGTGCAAAAGTCTTGTAATGACATGGATGCATGAAACTCCTCACCAAGTGTCTAATAATCCCTCAAATAATCTATAAACCCTTCATTATGTCCTTGATTTTGTATTTGTGTCCCATCCAAAAATTGAGGTAAAAGAGGTCTAGGAGTTGTCCTGCTAGCTGTCCAGGTGTTATTATGACCCGAGATATGAGTGTTAATCTCCTCAACATGGTTCCTATTGCTTCCATTTGACCCACTTGCTTCACTATTACCTACATTGTTTTGGTTGCCTTGAGTATTGTTCACAATCTGGGTGAGAAGCTCAACCCTTTGTTGCTTCCCCATTGATATGTCACTTTGTACCCTTACTACATCATTCTTGTTGGATATGTGTTATATTATTTGAACGAATAGAATTAGTGTGTATGTTTCACTGAGTGCATAGGGGGATAAGAGGGGGGTTGCAAGGGGGTGGTATCCCCCCTGAACGAGGGTTTGGGGGGCAGCACCCCTGGAAAAAAATATCCTCGGTTTTCATGCTCGTTTTTGGGCAGTTTTTCGATACATGGTTTTCTATTTCCGGTTAAGGAATTAGGGTTGTTGACTAATCTAGGTCATTGGATTAGGTTTTTGGATGTCGTTGGCTCCTATATGTATATTGTATTGTAAACAATGTATGATGTGAATGAATATAGAATATGTTTTGTTTCCAGGTTTGGGTTTCCCTCTATGTAGTGTGTGTATTTTCCATTGTATCTTTTATGTTCATTTATTGAAAATTTATTTGCAGTAAATTATTGTACTAGGTTAAAACCTAAATTTGGTATCAGAGCAATTATTGGATTCAGGAGGACGCCTTTGTGGTCAAGGATTTAGCTCAGTACTGTGATAATCCTTGTTACAATAGGAGATCTGCAATATTGATTCTTCAAGTGAAAAGAAATGGCGAGCAGTTAGAAAGTATAGATCGAGAAGTTTAATGGGAAACGTTTTGATCTATGGAAGATCAATATGGACTATATATTGGTAGACAAATATTAGTGGATCACGATGAATCCAGGTATTGCACCTGCAGGAATGTCAAAAAATGACTGGAAAAAATTGGATTGGAACGTGAAGAGCACAATTCGATTGTGTCTCTTAGATTTAGTATTACTAAATGTGTCATGGGAAGATACAACCAAGAAGTTATGGAATAAGTTAGGGAACTTGTATTAGTCTAAGTCCCTGGTAAATAAATTTTTCATGTGGAAGAAGCTGTATAACCCGAGGATGAGAGATGGAGACCTGGTGATAGAGCATCTAAATGCATTCAATATTGTGGTAATCCAATTATTATATGTTCAGATTAAAATTTTAGATGAATATAAGTGAATTAGTTTATTGTGCTCTTTACCAGACTCGTGAGATAGTATGGTTGTGGACATAGGTAGTAATACAACTACCTTGAGTTTTGATGATGTGGTCTCATCCTTGTTGTCGGAGGAGATGAGACGAAAGAACATGGAAGGACATAGCACAAATGCATTATTTGCAAGAGGACGCTCCCAACAAAGAAATAGATCTAAGTCCTCAAGTGGGATATCTAACTCTAAGGTTCGATCAAAATCTCCCATAAATTTTATAAATGTATGATGGAGATGTGGAAAAGAAGGGCACTTCAAGAAGCAATGTAGATCCAAAAGCGTTGAGAAAGTGAATGGATATGAAGTTGCTCCCTCTATAAAATAAAATACCTCCAAGGAAGAAGGAGGAGATGTGTACTTGTCTTCTTCAAGAACACATGCAGATCATGAGGCATGGTTGGTTCCTCTGGTGCATCCTTTCATATGGATCCCCACAGGGAGTGGTTATGTGAATATGAAAGGTATGATGGAGGTAATATTTTCCTAGGTGATGATTCAACAACCAAAATCATAGGACGATGATAAATCAAGTTGAGGGTCATAGATGGAAGGATTAGAACACTTTCTGGTGTTCTGCACATCCCAGGATTGGCTAGAAATTTTATTTTTGTAAGAAAAATGGACAATGCAGGGGTAAAAATGGTATTTGAAAAAGAAACCTGCAGGATGGTTTGAGGATAACTGGTGTTGCTGAAGGGATTTCATATATTGGAGCAAAAGAAGAAAAAACTCCTACAGTCTCTGGAGAAAAGGTTATGTTGTGGCATCAAAGACTAGGGCATATCAAAGAGAAGTCTCTTCGACTACTACATGGTAAAGGTATGGTTGAAGGTACGTCTAAATGCTCTCTAGATTTTGATTTATGTGAACATTGTGTATATGGGAAGCAGAATCGGGTAAGATTATTGTTTGGTGCAACGAGGAAAGAATGAATTTTACAGCTAGTTCATAGTGATGTGTTTGGACCTATCTCAGTTCCATCATTGGGAAAATATGTGTACTATGTCTCATTTATAGATGAATTCTCGAGGAATACTTGGATATATTTCCTCGGGAACAAATCTGAAGTCTTTTAAAGATTTAAAGAGTTTAAGTCTCTTGTTGAGAATGAAACAATGAAAAGAATTAAGGTGTTGAGGACAGATAATGGTGGAGAGTTATGCGGGAATGAATTTGAAGAATTATGTAAGAAGTGTGGTATATCAAGGTAGAAGACTAATCCATATACACCTCAATAGAATGGAGTTGTAGAAAGGATGAATAGGGCATTAATGGAAAAAGCAAGGTGCATGCTCAGTGGTGTCAGGTTAGGGAAAGAATTCTGGGAAGAGGTAGTGGGTACTAAATGTTACCTGGTCAAAATATCACCCTCATCAACACTGGATGACAAGACTCTACGAGAGGTATGGACTGATAAGAATCCTTCTCCCACACATCTCAAGGTATTTGGATGTGAGGCATATGTTCATGTTCCAAAGGAAAATAGGAGTAAGCTAGATAAACCACAATTGAAAAGTGTATCTTTATTGGGTATAAATATGGTCTCAAAGGTTATAAGCTTTGGAACCTATAAAAATAAGAAGTTTGTGTATAGCCGAGACGTGGTATTTATAGAAATGAAGGATGTTATCAAACATGAAGTCCTACCAAGTAAAGAAGAACCAGAGAAAATAGAGTTTGAGCCAAAGGATGATGAATCAAACTCTACAGAAGAACATGAATTAGAAGAAGAAGTACCTCATACTCAAGTATTGAGGAGATCAATGTGGGAAAAAAGGATACCGGAAAGGTATACTCCATATGATTTCCATTCAAATTTTTCTTTGTCTATTACTGATGATGATCCTAGAACTGTTAGGGAGGAAGTGGATTCAGAGGATGGAAAACTCTGGAAAATGTCATGGTTGAAGAAATGACAAACATGGGATCTAGTGGAGTTGTCGACTGGAATAAATACCATTGGAAAAAAATGGGTATTTAAAAAGAAGTTGAATGCAAAAGGAAAAGTGGAGAAATACAAATCTTGATTAGTAGCAAAGGGTTATTTGTTGATTAAGGTTGGTTGTCATTGATGTCAACCCTTGAAGAAAACCCTACAACACAAAGGTTTGGGTAATGGACCCAATATTGTTTGATGTAAATATGATTCATTATTGTCTTGTCATGGTTGATAAGAAGTAAAGATGGATGAACTCCAAAGTGGTCCCCTTATGGTGAAATCCCTCACAGGAAGACGCTTTATGGAGTAAGAGAACCCATTCTTAATTGTGGAATAATGAGATGAAGGACAATGAAATTTTCAGGTAAACTATCCTATATGGATAGTTCTTGTCATTCCATTTCCGGTAGTATGTGGAACGTCACATAACTCCTCACGGTTAGAGAGTTATGGCCATGAAAAGTTGGAGACCCCAAGTTTGGGTAATGGACCCAAGTTTGTTTGATGGATAATGGTATGAGTTATGATATATTTTCAGATAATACTATTATATATGGATAGTACATGTCATTCCATTTCTAGTGGTATTTGAAACGTCACATAACTCCTCATGGTTTAAGAGTTATGGCCTTACGAAGTTGGAGGACCCTCATATGTCATCTAGAAGCCCCAAAAGGTCAAAGTAGTCAAAGTGGTTTAAGAGATTTTAAAAGGTAAATAATAAAGTGAAGTAATGAGTGTATTATAA
>ML779020.1:164894-176893 GCA_009831015.1 Picea engelmannii | reverse complement strand
AGAGAATTGGGGAGTTGGAGCTTCCCTCAGGTTGTAGCCTGAGAAACTAGGGGGTTGGAGCCTCCTTCCAGTTGCAGCTGGAAAAAAAAGGAAGTTGGTGCTTCCAATGAATGTAATTCTTCAAGACATATAAGAAAAAGCATACTATGGTTTTCTCCCGATTTGGGTTTCCACGTAAAACACTGGTGTACTGTATATGTGTATGTTTGTTCATTTTTTCATTGTTTATTTACTTTGCAGTTATTGGATGATAATGCTTCATTGATATAACACTTGGATTATATGGTTAAAAAGAATTAAATTGGTCTATTACTGATTCAACCCCCCTCTCAGTAATCCAACATTATTCCCAGGTTGAAGGAATTGATTTTGGTGAGATTTTTTCTCTTGTTGCCAAGTTAACTTCTATTAGATTTTTGTTATATGTTGTTGGTGCATTTGATTTTGAATTAGAACATATGGATGTGAAGACAACATTCCTACTTGGGGATCTGAAAGAATAAATCTATATGAAGCAGCCATAAGGCTTTATTGTGCAGGGAAAGAAGGAGCTGGTATGCAAACCGAAAAAGTCCATGTATGGTTTAAAACAATCGCCAAGGATGTGATATAAAAATTTTGATACGTATATGCTAGGACTTGGCTTCACAAGAAGCAAAGAGGATCATTGTGTGTAATTTAAATTAATTTGTGATCATTTGATTTAATTGGTCTTGTATGTGGATGACATGTTGTTGATAGGAAACAACAAGGAGATTATCCAAGATGTGAAAACTCAATTGTCCTCTGAATTTGACATGAAGGATCTTGTTTCTGAAAATTTCATTTTGGGCATGGAAATGAAAAGAGATCAGAAAAACATGAAATTCTGGTTAAATCAGAGAAAATATGTTGAGACAATATTGCAAAGGTTTAATATGAAGGAATGTAAACCGTTCAGGGTCCCTATTCATGTAGGTGTAAAGTTATCTACAAATCAATGTTCCAAGACAGAGGAAGAGGAGGAGGACATGTCTTGTGTTCCATATGCGAGTGTGGTTGGAAGTTTGATGTATGAAATGGTCTGTACTAGACCGAACATTGCACATGTCATGGGATTTTTCAGCAGGTATATGTCAAAACCAATAAAGGAGCATTGGACATCAGTAGAGAGGATTTTTAGGTATTTGTGTGGCACTACTAGTTATGGATTGTGCTACGAAGGAAGACCAGGTTTGGACAAAGTCTTGGACATACATGGCTTTGTGGATGCAGACTAGGATGGAGATTTGGATCGTAGAAGATTTACTAGCGGGTATGTGTTTAACCTGTTTGGAGGAGAAATCAGTTGGATAAGAAAAATACAGTCTGTAGTGGCACTTTCAACTACAAAAGTTGAATACATGGCATCCACTCATGCAAGCAAGGAAGCAGTATGGTTATGGATATTGTGTTTAGGTATTGGTTCGTACAAAAAGTTGTAAGGATATATTGTGACAATCAAAGTGCAATTTTTCTAGTGAAGAGCCTAGCTTATCATTCAAAGACAAAGCATATTGATGTTCAATATCGCTTTGTGAGAGACATGGTTGAAGAAAAGAAGGTCTTGCTAATGAAGGTGTACACTTTGAAGAATGTTTTAGATTCATTAACAAAATCTGTGAGCATTGAGAAGTTCTCTTGGTGTAGAGGATCTATGGGCATTGCTGCCCTGGATTGTTGACTATGTAACCATGTAACCCGCTTTATGCAAAGAAAACAACAAGTGGGAGAATATTAGATATGTCTTATATTATTTGCATGACTAGAATATGTGTGTACGTTGTGTTGGGCGCGTCGGGGGGTTGCAGTGGTTCAAGGGCAACGCCCCCGAAAAAAAAAAAATTCCTCAGTTTTCATGCTCGTTTTTGGGTTGTTTTGGGGCACATGGTTTTTTGTTGATGGTTTTCTATTTATGGTTAAGGAATTAGGGTTGTTGACTAATCCAGGTCATTGGATTAGGGTTTTGGATGTTGATGGCTCCTTTATGTATATTGTATTGTAAACAATGTATGATGTGAATGAATATAGATTATGTTGGTTTTCCTGGTTTGGGTTTCCAGGGGAAAAATCTTTGTGTAATGTGTGTATTTTCCATTGTATATTTTTTGTTCTTTTATTGAAAACTTGTTTGCAAAAAATTATTGTACAAGGTTAAAATCTAAAATTCCATCCCTTTTCCGAGTCATTTAAAATATGCATAGCATTGTCATCTGGTTGTTCATTCTGGTCCCCCATGCTTTCCTCTACTTTTGATTTTGACTCTAACTAAAATATATTACCATCACCCTTTCATCTCTTGTATGTAATGTAATCTATGTCCCTCGGGAACATCAATTAATGCTCTCACATCCTGACAGGAATACCATCTCTGATACCACTATAAAATCCCTAGCTGATATACTAATATGGTTTAATACTTTTGACAAACAATTCTCTGAAATCCCCTTGTTGGCCTGCTAATTGGTTTAGGATTTTTGTCAAACAGTTTGGTTGTAGTTTTTTCTATTTGTTTTTTGTGTCTCTTATTGGTATTTGGTTCAAGTATTATGTCAAATGGTTTCATAACATAGTTTGCGCATGAATAGGAATTGTTATTTCATTAATCACCACAAAACAACTAACACTTTTATGGAGAAAAATATCATTCTATATTAGCTATAACATCCATTTTATTTCAACAATCTACAACCAAAATGATATTACAATATGACCTGTAGATACAACTCATAGCCTAACACATATATATCTATTATATGTGTGATTTGTGACCCATAAACCACTAGAAATGCACACAACTCGATGAGGAAATATGATGTGTATAACGACAGTAGGTTATAGTTGGAATTGACCCCTTCTTGTAACCTCAAGATTGCAATAGAAGTACAACCTCCCTCTAAAGGTCCCACGAACTAAGAAAGAGGGTATGGATCCCCTTTGGAAACCCCATAAATTGTGTTGAGGGTACAACTCTCCCTATAAACCCTCACACAAACCAAAAATGAAGGGGCGACCTCCTTGAAGACCCCATGACTACAAAAAGGGAGGGACTTACCTCACAAAATCCCCTCGAGCTTGTTGATGATTGCAACTATGTGAGACATTCTCCATGACACAAACCTAAGAGAGATCCCCTCAGAGGGGTGTGTGGATCCTATCTGAGAAAGAGTTGGAACGTAGAGATGTAATCCTCCTTACAGATATTTGAGAAGAAATCCAGATGATTCTCCTGTGTAACGCAGTGAGAAAGGAGATCTGCAGAGTTGGATGTGCCTATGGCTGAGCACAAGATGAACGTGTGAAATCCAAAAGTGTTGGGTGCATCACCATGAGACAAAGATGAAGATGATGTATTAGCCTCCTCTGAGCAGATATTTTACGAGAAACTCTAGATGAATCTCCTGTGTAATGTAGTGGGAAAGAAGATCTATTGAGTGGACGTGCCTATGGACGAGCACAGGTGAATGTGATCCTAGTGGTTGAGCACTACTGAAGAAGTGGTTCCTTTGTGTAATGTAGTGAGCCAAAGATATGGACATCCCTATGGATGTGCCCCTAGTGGATGAGCACTAATGGGTGTATGAGATCCCTTGCTACAGTGTTCAAGAGTCAGACCTACATGTAACACTAATTGTAATGTAAAGGGTATAGGTCGGCCCCAGCTTAATATAAAAGATAAATAATGTAAAAGATAATTAATATAAAAGATAATAATTAATATGGTAATTATTAATTATATTTTTAGTTATTGAGGTCGGCCCTATTGTGCCAAAAGACACATTATTTGATGTGACAAGTCTTATATAAATAAAACTGAATCCCCATTGAGGAAACACACGTATCATTGATTCATCTCATGATTTCAGATGTTGTGGTATGAAATTATGAAAATTACAGCACCCTCTTGTGTGTTAGGTTTGGTAATGGTGTGGGAGGTCTTCCTCTTGAGGAATACAGCAAGGGATTGGCTAGGTTTCTTCCCCTGTTGAGAAGGGTTTCCCAAGATACTTCTTGTGTTATTTTGGATGGTTATTCTTCTTGTGATGTTGGTTTTCTGAAGTAGTTATGGTTCAAGTAATGATTAAAAAGAAAATTTAAAGAGGACACATGAGCCATAACTCGTTGAAAATATAACATGGTATCAGAACAGGCTTGAAGAAAACCATTACACACTACAAATTGAAGGCAAGGTCTGTTGTAGGTGTGAAGAGAAGAGGTTTGAACCTCTCCTTGAAAAATATGTGGTTGTTGATGAGGCCGGACCCCTCTTGAAAAATCTGTGGTAGATGAAGAGGGTTGGATCTCATTCCTATGGTAAATACAAACCCTTGATCAACAACTATGGCATATGGAAAAGAGGCCGCAACCCAAGGAAAGGGCTAGACCCCTCCCTTAATATTATTTGACAAGGAGTAAGGATACCACAACCATTTATTCTGGCTGGGACGAAATTCTGGAACAACATGGAGGGAAACCACTTGTCCCTTGGTGGTTCGGCCTGCTAGATAAGAAGAGAATAGATGCAACCTCAAGGATTTTGGGACAACCGCTAAGGACTAAAACTATAGACCTATGCCAACGTATAAATGAGGCAGTGTTAGGATTTTTTTATAAAGTTCAAGGCTGCTATAGCCAGAAGAACCCCCACAACAGGCCTCCTAAAAGCAAGATTGATTGCCAAAGTTTATTAATTTTAATTATTACAAGTATTGTTGTAATACCTACAAAAAAAATCTTGTTTCCTTAAACAGTGAGAAGGTTCTCTACGTGGTGAAAGCTATAAAACAATTGCTTATGATTTTGCCACATACCATTCTGATGGTGTTCTAAAATCTTTGGAAAATAAGTGATTCACAGGACCAGGAATCATTTACCACATATTTTCATATGGCATAGCTTTCATGGCACTGCGTGGGCCTGATTAAAGTTGGTGAAGGTCCAATAAAGCTGATTTCTTTAGCCAATGGTGGAAATAAGATTGCAATTGCATTTGATGGTATGATTGTTAATATCTAGGATGTTGAGACCTACTTGGTGGATGGTAACTTCATACTTGAGGACATGATATCTCCTTCAGGTCATGTCACTGCCTTGGATTGACTTGTTGTAGGCAATGCCCAGTTACTTTTGGAAGTTTCCATGCAAAATGAAGTGTGAGTATATTCACAGAAGAGATATATAGAAGATACACTTACAAAGTCTGGAGAAACTAGACATTTGCACATTTGGTCAATAAGAATATCAAGAGTCTCTTCCTCCAAGGGAAATAAAATAGCGAAATGAATATGTTGGTATGGTGTCAAGAAAATATGCAGAAGTATTGTTAGTAACAAAAGGTTGTAGCAGTTGTGCACCCTAAAATGCATTGTCCAATAGCAAGGGCTATGTATGAGTTACTTGACAGATAGCACTACAACAATATTGTTGTTGATAGAAGTCAGGATGTTGAGCAGAGTTCCAGGCCCAAATCTGAAGGAGTCTCTAAGGTATAAAAGGACCAAGTCTGAGGTCTGTCCTGAGCATGCAGAAAGTTGCTACTGTACCAGAGTATAGGTGGCTACAAGAAAAACAAGCAAAACCTCTATTCTCGGGTATGCACTTGTATATATATATTATTTGCATCATTGTCATAAGGGTATTTGCAGGAGGAAGGAACCCCTGGTGAAAATCATGGACCCAAAGAGGTCTCAGTGCATTCAGAAGAACTACACACTGGAAGTGAATACTCCAAGTTTGATTGTTTTTATCATGACTATAACCTACATTTGTAAGGTTGCTACATTACAAGTAGGTATTGTAGTTGTGACATCAATCCTTAAAATATTTTGATTCTAGAGATGTACTCATGAATCTCCTCTAGGAGATATTCTTGTATTGTTTCCTTTTGTTTGTTTTCTTGTTCCTGGTGGGCTAACAACAAAGGAATACGCTCATCCTTCAGACTTCAGAGGGAGTCAATTGATTCATAAGGAGTCAAACTAATTGAGAAAGAGAGACAGTACCTTCTTCCTCTTCAGCAGTCTAGAGGGAGATTGCCATTAATACAGTTGATCCAGTTTTTCCAGTTGGCATTCCCAGGGAGTTTACAGTAGGCTATAAAAGGCCTATCTGGGCTTGACAAACTCTGCAAGAGGTAGAAATACATGCAGCTGATGGAAGTATCGAGGAATATAAAACGAGACTTGTAGTCAAAGGATTCTCACAAGCAGAGGGAGTGAACTATGATGAGACATATTGATCCAGTAATTCGATACACTCCCATATGTACTACCATCTATGAGTTGGAAACTATATCAGATAGATGGATTCTTGATGATTTTGGGTTTCAGCAAGAGTATTGTTGATCCAAACCTATATTATTACAGTGTTGGTGATGAGAGCCTGATTTTGATAACTTATTCAGAAAGCCTTGTTGTTGGATACAAGTAATCTTTGACTTATAATTTTGAGATGAAGGATATGAGTATGATGCGCTACTTCTTGGGACAAGAAGTATGACAGAGGACCGATGAGATTTTCCTGATTCAAGGAAAATATACAGTGGGAATATTAAAGAAGTTCAGTATGACAGAATGCAAATCCACAATGATGGATTCGAAGAAAATGAACAAAGATGATTCAAACGAGATTGATCCACAGTTGATTGGATCATTGATGTATCTGGTTAACACCAGACTTGATTCATGATATGTAGTGAATGTACTTATTCATTCCATGAGTCATCCGAGACAGACTCATTGGACAACAATGAAACATGTATTAAGATATCTACGAGGCACAGTTAGATATGGCATGTGATATGTCTCCAGTGTAGACTTGAGTTTGCAGGGATATGCCTATACAGATTGAGCAGAGAGTACGATGGACCGGAAGAGCACATCCAATTAGTGTATTACCGTGAAGTTTTCCATGGTTTCCTGATGCAGAAGGAAACAAAACTATGTGGCCTTGAGTACCACAGAATCAGAGTATGTAGCATCGAGTGTGTGAAGCAATATGGCTTCACAAGATTCTGATAGACTTACTTGATCATGAGATGGATCCTATGATGATAACCATAGTTGTGTGTAAATCTCTTTGAGAACCCAGTGTTTCATGATAGATCGAAACACGTTGAGATAAAATATCAATATATTAGAGACATGATGTAGAGGAAAATAGTATGCATGCAGTACCTTCCTACACATGAGCAGATTGCGGATATATTCACCAAATTATCTTGGTGAAGAATACCTCCCTAGTTGAGAGGGAGTGTTGATAAATATAGCCAAGAACAAAGTTCAAAATACATCCATGTGAGACTTGGCATGATGAAGAATGCCTCCCTAGCTGAGAGGGAGTGTTGATGATTGCAGCTATGTGAGACATTCTCCAAGACACAAACCTGAGAGAGAGCCCCTGAGAGGGGTGTGTGGTTCCTATCTGAGACAGAACTGGAGCATAGAGATGGCCTCCTCCTTACAGAGATTTGAGAAGAACTCCAGATGATTCTCCTGTGTAATGCAATGAGAAAGGAGATCTGCAGAGTTGGGCGTGCTTATGGCTGAGCACAAGGTGAACATGTGAAATCCCAAAGTGTTGGGTGCATCGTCATGAGACAAAGATGAAAATGATGTATTAGCCTCCTCTGAGCAGAGAGTTGACGAGAAACTCCAGATGACTCTCCTGTGTAATGTAGTGAGAAATAAGATCTGTTGAGTGGACGTGCATGTGGACGAGCACATGTGAACGTGATCCTAGTGGTTGAGCACTAGTGAAGAGGTGGTTCTTCTGTGTAATGTAGTGAGCCAGAGATATGAACATCCATATGGATGTGCCCCTAGTGGCTGAGCACTAGTGGGTGTATGAGATCCCTTGCTATATTGTTCAAGAGTCAGACCTTCCTGTAACCCTAATTGTAATGTAAAGGGTACAGGTCAGCCCCACCTTAATATAAAAGATAAATAATGTAAAAGATAATTAATATAAAAGATAATAATTAATATGGTAATTATTAATTATATTTTGAGTTATTAAGGTCGTCCCTATTGTGCCAAAAGACACATTATTTGATGTGACAAGTCTTATATAAATAAAAGTGAATCCCCATTGAGGAAACACACTTATCATTGAGTCATCTCATGATTTCAAATGTTGTGGTCTGAAATTATGAAAATTACAGCACCCTCTTGTGTGCTAGGTTTGGTAATGGTGTGGGAGGTCTTTATCTTGAGAAATATAGCAAAGGATTGGCTGGGTTTTCTTCCCTTGTTGAGAAGGGTTTCCCATGATACTTCTTGTGTTCTTGTGCATGGTTATTCTTCTTGTGATCTTGGTTTGTTGAAGTAGTTATGGTTCAAGTAATGATTAAACAGAAAATTTAAAGAGGACACATGATCCATAACTCATTGAAAATCTAACATAGTTGTCGATATGGGATATGATATGTCTCCTCCAAGTCTCAATGGGATGAAATATAACTAGTGTGCCCTCCTTAGAGATCTCCACAGTCAATACCCAAACTGCAAGTGATGTAATGACCTCCTCAAGTTCAAACAAAACCCCAAACTGCTCCAATGAGTAAATCGACCTCCTCAATGTGCCACAAACCTTGCAAATCCAAAACTCTCTTCCAATGATGAAAAACTATGATAAAACTGAGTGATTTCTCCAACCAATCAACTAGGGTGGAATCTTTGACCACTGAAACCAATTCTCAACAAGTGTTTTTCTCCAAAACCCCAAGGAAAGCCACAAGAGCTCTCTGCAAATCAATTCAGTAAAAATGATCAATCATAATGAGAGAGGGCACCCTCATCTCTCTTTTATTTCACTTTCACCTTTTTGCTAACCTTTTTACCCTCACTTAAATAATCAAAGTGACTTTATAAGGTTCACCTTTAATATTTCTCCAAAGTCACTTTAAAACATCTCTTTTTACTTAATTACTTAATGTCACTTTATAAACATTACCTTTTCCACCCAAATGTCATCAAATAACCAATCAATCTCCTTTTTCATGGACTATAGCCTATGGGGAATCAAATAGGCTACTAAGTCATCATCTGGGAGTGATTATTTGGAAAGGGACATTATAACAAAGTTGAGAGTATTTTCAACATTGACACAGGAATAATCATTTTATTTTTACATGTCAACAACAATGTTTCTCAAATTAACAACCACTTTTTCATGTTGTGTTTCATACTCAAGGGACAACCATGTTTGCTTGCATTAAAAAGCGCTAGAATTATCCACAATACCATACTTTTAAAAAAAAAAATCTTAAAAAAATAATTGATAGTTTGTAATACAATCATATATACTCTATATATATATGAAGTTAATTGATATGTTTAATATATTTGATGAGGTGGTTGTTGAGATCTCCATACAATTCAAATCCAAGGCCATGAGAATCAACCTAGAACAACATCTTTTTTTTTTTTTTTGGTCTTGTGAAACATTTTCCATCACCAATTAAATACTACAATAAACTTAATTAAAAAAAAAATTGGGAAATAAAGTCATTTATTTATTCGAATTTTAAATGATTCAAGTGAAGCCATTTGTACTTTACTAAACTCTAACGGATTCACCTTTCTTTTTCTGTTTTTAAATGGATAACAATATTAACACCTTATTTTGGACATTTAATATTCAACATTATGATTGAAGCTTTACTCACTTGTATTTATAACTTAGTATATTTTTTGAAAAAAATATTATAACATTAATTGAAATGAGTGTTACCCATAGTAACGGTACCTTACTTCTTTATATTGTCTTCTCGAGAGGTTACAATGGGGACTCGGGAGTGTTATATTGTTTGAAGAAATTATTGAGATTTTAAGATTTGAAAGTTCATTGTCTCCTTGCCCGACGACTTTGTAAAGTTGCTTCTTCAATGAAATTATTCTATTTAATGTGCCTTGTCTGCTTGTTTCATGGTTATTATTTAGTGTTTATTATTAGAATCCTTGTTGGCTTTTGAATGTCAAATTTCCACTCGCCGGAAAATGAATGACCCCTCCTCCACGAGACAAGTATTCATGGTATGATATTGAATCCACTTGCATCAATCTTTAATCCCATGTAAATTGAGGAAAGCATGTATAGAAGTGAAGAGTTATATAATATTAATGATAAGGTGATTAAGCGTGAGAACTTTTTTAAAGCATGTGGTTCCACATGTATTAAGTTACTCATACTTTATTTTAGGCTATTGACGAGTCACACTTTTACTCTAGTGCAATTTTTGTATACTTAGACAATTGTTAACAATTTAACACTTAGTTATATATAAGCTTATATTCATGAACATGAGAAACCAAGAGAACAATTACGAAACAAATAAAGACAAACACAAAAATAGTGTGGGCAACACAAACCGTGCCTAACACCCGACTAAGTCTTTGTTATTGCAAAACAATTACATTATGAGCATAACTAGGTCGGTTTACAAATTCGGCAAAGTCACATGACTCGCCTCACCTCACCAAGACACTCATAAACAGATTCGTCACACCAAGACTCTTTGTTGTAACCGTCTATGCAACCTCCTGCGATGCACCTCAGACGTGCTCACAACCGCAGACTTGTTGTCTATTCGTTTCCGCAGACTTTCACCAAGCTAACACATATTTTGATTCTGCCTCATTTATGCCTCCAACAAGCCTGCATTTCCAGACTTCCCCAAAACCTCCCAGAGCGTCCCACTCTTAGCTTCTTGTCTTCCATCTTGGCAACTCTGCCTTAATTCGTTGCCTCAGACTTGCCTTAGACTTGTTCTCCAAATCTCTTGCCCAAAATTTCATGCCTTCCTTTGGTTGTGTGCCTATGCTCTTATAGGAACTCCAAGGGTCACTTGTGTGAAATGTCATGTCTCTTGGGTGTGTCGCGCCCATTCATGAACCCACACTCGCACGACTCGTCACACCCCTTTGTGGATACGGTGCACCCATCCAAGCCTACAGGCCCATCAACCAACATGTTTATTGGACCGGTGCACCCCATCCTTAGGCACGCACCCCTTTCCTTGTGTGGTCTCTTGTGTCGATCGCCATGATACCTCGTGGGTGTGTCGATGTGGTGGTCCAACTTCTTCGGTGTGCCCATGTTGCTGAGGGCAGATGGGTCCACTCCTTGGGCATACTCCCAAGTTTCCCCACCCTTGTCCAAACACAATCCAAGTCTCCATCTATCATTTTAAGGCAAGTAAGGTGTATGCCCCCTTTGTGCCACACGTCACCATCGTGCACCCAAGATGCCTTGCACAAACCCAAACATCCTCATTCACCCAACCGATCGCTTCTTCCTTATGCTCTTCATCCATTCTGTCACCAAATCTACCCAAAAAAACATATGTGCTCGATGAATATCATGAAAAACCTTACATGAAAAAATAAAAAAAATATAAATTTAAAAATTAATAAAAATATTAATTATTTTAAAATAATAATAATAATAAATAACCGTAAATCCAAATTTAACTTTAAAAAACATAAACACCATTACGGTACTTAATGAAACAATTGAAACATGTTACATTACACTTAATTATAAATATTGACATCATGAACTAAAAGTATTACTCCAAAAATAAATAACACGTCCATTTTGTTCTAGAAAGAAATATTAAATATCACACAATATTTTATTTTGTATGGTAACCGCCCATTTTGGATGTTTATTTGTTGACCTTTTCAATTTGTGATGTTATCATTTTTGAATTCATATCACCTTATCATTTTAAGGTTTTGTGTAATTCATATTATTTTATCATTTTAAGGTTTTGTGCAAGAAAATCATTTTAGTGTTTATATTAGTTTTAAAATTTGATGTTAATTTTTATATGTTAAAGAAAAAATATATAATATAATGTATTATTAATTTTACATTTATGGGGTGGTAAGTGTGGGGAAATTATATTAGATTTTAAAGAAAAATGGAAATAATTTTTACTTTGGTTTAAGACAATTCACAAACAATTAAGTCAAGGT
>ML779020.1:59093-161442 GCA_009831015.1 Picea engelmannii | reverse complement strand
ATTGAAATGAGTGTTACCCATAGTAACGGTACCTTACTTCTTTATATTGTCTTCTCGAGAGGTTACAATGGGGACTCGGGAGTGTTATATTGTTTGAAGAAATTATTGAGATTTTAAGATTTGAAAGTTCATTGTCTCCTTGCCCGACGACTTTGTAAAGTTGCTTCTTCAATGAAATTATTCTATTTAATGTGCCTTGTCTGCTTGTTTCATGGTTATTATTTAGTGTTTATTATTAGAATCCTTGTTGGCTTTTGAATGTCAAATTTCCACTCGCCGGAAAATGAATGACCCCTCCTCCACGAGACAAGTATTCATGGTATGATATTGAATCCACTTGCATCAATCTTTAATCCCATGTAAATTGAGGAAAGCATGTATAGAAGTGAAGAGTTATATAATATTAATGATAAGGTGATTAAGCGTGAGAACTTTTTTAAAGCATGTGGTTCCACATGTATTAAGTTACTCATACTTTATTTTAGGCTATTGACGAGTCACACTTTTACTCTAGTGCAATTTTTGTATACTTAGACAATTGTTAACAATTTAACACTTAGTTATATATAAGCTTATATTCATGAACATGAGAAACCAAGAGAACAATTACGAAACAAATAAAGACAAACACAAAAATAGTGTGGGCAACACAAACCGTGCCTAACACCCGACTAAGTCTTTGTTATTGCAAAACAATTACATTATGAGCATAACTAGGTCGGTTTACAAATTCGGCAAAGTCACATGACTCGCCTCACCTCACCAAGACACTCATAAACAGATTCGTCACACCAAGACTCTTTGTTGTAACCGTCTATGCAACCTCCTGCGATGCACCTCAGACGTGCTCACAACCGCAGACTTGTTGTCTATTCGTTTCCGCAGACTTTCACCAAGCTAACACATATTTTGATTCTGCCTCATTTATGCCTCCAACAAGCCTGCATTTCCAGACTTCCCCAAAACCTCCCAGAGCGTCCCACTCTTAGCTTCTTGTCTTCCATCTTGGCAACTCTGCCTTAATTCGTTGCCTCAGACTTGCCTTAGACTTGTTCTCCAAATCTCTTGCCCAAAATTTCATGCCTTCCTTTGGTTGTGTGCCTATGCTCTTATAGGAACTCCAAGGGTCACTTGTGTGAAATGTCATGTCTCTTGGGTGTGTCGCGCCCATTCATGAACCCACACTCGCACGACTCGTCACACCCCTTTGTGGATACGGTGCACCCATCCAAGCCTACAGGCCCATCAACCAACATGTTTATTGGACCGGTGCACCCCATCCTTAGGCACGCACCCCTTTCCTTGTGTGGTCTCTTGTGTCGATCGCCATGATACCTCGTGGGTGTGTCGATGTGGTGGTCCAACTTCTTCGGTGTGCCCATGTTGCTGAGGGCAGATGGGTCCACTCCTTGGGCATACTCCCAAGTTTCCCCACCCTTGTCCAAACACAATCCAAGTCTCCATCTATCATTTTAAGGCAAGTAAGGTGTATGCCCCCTTTGTGCCACACGTCACCATCGTGCACCCAAGATGCCTTGCACAAACCCAAACATCCTCATTCACCCAACCGATCGCTTCTTCCTTATGCTCTTCATCCATTCTGTCACCAAATCTACCCAAAAAAACATATGTGCTCGATGAATATCATGAAAAACCTTACATGAAAAAATAAAAAAAATATAAATTTAAAAATTAATAAAAATATTAATTATTTTAAAATAATAATAATAATAAATAACCGTAAATCCAAATTTAACTTTAAAAAACATAAACACCATTACGGTACTTAATGAAACAATTGAAACATGTTACATTACACTTAATTATAAATATTGACATCATGAACTAAAAGTATTACTCCAAAAATAAATAACACGTCCATTTTGTTCTAGAAAGAAATATTAAATATCACACAATATTTTATTTTGTATGGTAACCGCCCATTTTGGATGTTTATTTGTTGACCTTTTCAATTTGTGATGTTATCATTTTTGAATTCATATCACCTTATCATTTTAAGGTTTTGTGTAATTCATATTATTTTATCATTTTAAGGTTTTGTGCAAGAAAATCATTTTAGTGTTTATATTAGTTTTAAAATTTGATGTTAATTTTTATATGTTAAAGAAAAAATATATAATATAATGTATTATTAATTTTACATTTATGGGGTGGTAAGTGTGGGGAAATTATATTAGATTTTAAAGAAAAATGGAAATAATTTTTACTTTGGTTTAAGACAATTCACAAACAATTAAGTCAAGGTCTACACTCTTCTCCAAGGTCTTTTTCTTGCAAATGAAACTAACATAAAATCTTTGATTGCTATAAGAGATTCAAGTGTTATCATCAAATCAACATTGTAAAAGTAACTTTGATGGCCAATAAGCTTGCCTTGATCATCGCTCAAATAAATAAGAAGATTATTGATCACATCAGGATTTCATTTTATCGAGTCCAGAGAGAATTTAATTCTCAAGATGATTTATTAGCCAATGAAGCCACCTTGTTAAAACCAGGGGTCTTGAAAAATGGGGGGTGATTATATTGTTATATCCCCTAAGTATTTAAGGTGTGTGATCCCAAGCCACGTCGCATATCCATTAACTAACACATGCTCCAACTCCTATCATATCATTGTTCAAGCACGGGGAGGGGATATGCAAGGATGTGACACCATCTTGCCTGCATGCAGGAATTAAACTTTGTCTGCTCTATTGAACTTGTTTTTATGGTCTCTTTCTAGCAAGGTGTGACAGTGGCACACACCTACAATGGAATTCATAGTAACTCCAAGAAATCTCTCAAGCAGACTCAATCCCAATAGGTAAGACATTTCTTTGATCTCAGGCTGTCTCTTTGAGATTCTAGCATACAAGCTTCAAGTTTTGGAGGCATTCAATGGATAATTGCTAGAGTGCTTGGCTTTCTGGAATGAATTTGGATTTTGATATTTGGAAATTGCTTCTTGGCTTTGGATTTGGATAAGAAGGAGGTTCTTATGTAGGGTTTCTCTCTTCTTCTAAATTTTCATAGAATTCACTCCTTTGGATTTTTGTTTATCATTAGTAATCAAACGTTGTCAACTTGTCTCTATGCACTCTGGTTCTTAAATGTTTGGGATATGTCTTTCTGGTTATATTTGGGATTGGATGTGCTAGTAACTTCAATTCAGGTTACAATAATTTTAGGAAGAATAATGTGTTTTTTATTCTACTTCTAGGTTTGTGGAATAAAGAACCTCCCCTGTGTGATGGAGTTAGTTTTAGTCAACTTGGCTTCAATTCGACCTTGCCATCCTTAGTTAACTATGAGTCGGGATCAAAAATCATGGACCATGAGGGTATTTTGGAAATTAGGAGAACTCTATGAAGGCATGAGGAGTCTATTCAATGTAATAAAAGCTCCATGTTCTTGGTGACCTCGGTAGTTTATGAGAATGAACATCAATATGCCACTCAGAATGCGACAATTATGAATCTTTTGGACCAACCAAGGTAGAAATTAGATGTTATGGTTCAAGAAGAGTGCAATATGTTTAGGAACCTAGTCATCAACCTTAGTAAAGACTCCCACTCCACAGCCTCAAACAACAAGATGTCAATCAAGTTTTCCCAAGCAAGTTTCAAAGAGGAGGAGACAATACACCAAATAAAAGATGACATGGACATCTAGTAGAAAAATGATCTTCCCTCTCATGTTGGTTAATAGGAGGCAAACAACAATCTTGTGTTCCATTAGTTCTTATGTTTTTAAAAGTAATTAGAACACTAGGCGTTTTTATTAAGAAATTTACTTGGAAGAATATCTAGGATGTAATGATCATAGACATTAGTAAACTCGCTTATGTTATTTCTTAGAATTGTCATTTTTGTATGAAAATTTATATCATTTATTTTTGTGTGATTGATGTTACCTTCCGTGCAACCTTTGTAATATAATATTCCCCAATTTCATTTCTAAAAAAAATTACATTCACAAAAATTTATTATCAATTTATTATTTTTATTTTTTAAGCTAACCCGGACATACTTATATTAACAGTGAGAAACCATACATATGATGTGTTGTTGGCCTGCCACTGAGGAAACTAGACCAATAGCAAAAGGAAAAATATCTACCTCTACCCCACCACAGTGAGTCAGTTGTGTAATCATGCACTCTCTCATCAGAGTCTCCCACACAAATGCCTGACCATCAAGAACCTACTCCACAACCCTCATATGCACACCTGAGATGCATTGGGTCGCTAACAATCCATAAATCCTTATGACCATAGAAACCACTAACTAAATAAACAATGATTCAATCGATTTCATCCAAATCACCCCTCCTGAAACAACCTCTCTGGCAGTACAACGACACACAACTATCTCATGAACAGACACCCCACACACCATCTAGGGTTGTGCCTCAGGGAAAATTCCCCTAATGGAGAGTCCGGTCAAAAGGTAGATGTCGGTCTCAATTGACAACCTCAGCTCTTGGTCGTGAACCTAAAATACTTAGTGATCATCACACCACATCCCAACTAGAAAGTTCAATAGATCCTCCTGGGATCACATTGGGGCGCAATCAAAGAACTTCAACAAGCCAAAGGCTATCAGTTGAAAATGAATCTCAAAATCATTACCCACATCAGTACAAAGCGCCTCCCAATAACGCTCTCGCTAGTGTGCAAACATCCTATCTATCCACGTGCAAACAAGCATGTCAAAAAATCAATCAGAACATGTTTTACGTGATCCAGGTGGATATTGGTGGCCACCCACATGTTCCAAATTCCAACTGGCTCATCTAGATAGTTTTCAGTTCAGCACGTTTCTCTGTGATGGGGACATTTCTTTGTAATTGTGGGTTATGCACTTACAGGGTTGTCTTGAAGCCCTACACAACATCCAGGTAGATAATGGTGACCTCCCACCTATTCCAACTAGCTTATTTTGGAAGTTTTCATGTCAGTACATCTTTATGTACTTCCAGGGCCGTTTTGGGGCTCTAAACAGTGTTTTCTTGGCTTTCCATAGTCAAATTGTAGATGAAGCCAAAGTTTAATGGGATAATGCATAGTTCTCGAAAATACCTTTCCAATGGGCTATCACACGCCTAAAATGGAGATCGTATGCAAAAGTTACGACCATGGGAAGTTAATGTACTAACTTACCCCAATGGGGCCCACATGACTTTTGGTGCTTCATCTCCTAGGGTTAGGTTTTTGGATGTATAGGGTTTTGGCATTCATGTTTATCATAAAAATGCCTTCAAAGCCT
The DNA here is from genome assembly GCA_009831015.1 of Picea engelmannii. Classification (NCBI taxonomy): domain Eukaryota; kingdom Viridiplantae; phylum Streptophyta; class Pinopsida; order Pinales; family Pinaceae; genus Picea; species Picea engelmannii. Next base: position 156,172 of record ML779020.1, on the reverse strand, counting down.
CATTGTAATCATCTTATTGCGAATGAGCGTAGCCGTCACATCTCTTCTCAGAGATAAATATGCCACCATTCTAGCGAGTCTTGCACTCTGTATTTTTACAGTCTCTGGACATTTCTTTCATTAATGGAAATCATGTATTGTTGCATTTCTTTGTTTCTGACAATTTTTATGTCTATTTCATTTTAATATCTTTGCTTTCGTTTCATTTCGAAAATAATCTAGATCAGTGGTATTAGAACAGACTGCTCTTGATCATTTTTCAATGCATGTCCCTGACGAAGTCCGGGTATAGAAAGTTGGGTCTCGAGCTTGTGTCTCTTGAGGAAAATAGCTCTCGCACACACAAGAAACCCTCTATGGCTGCATAAAATAAAAATGACAGAGCAGAAGATTCTATTAATATGTTGCTTGAGCAAGCTCTCGCGTGATAGAGGGACGAAATGATGGAGAATTTTTCCCACATCCTTCAACGCCTACCCATAGCAACATGCACATTTTCATCAAGTTGCCACTTTGGAGGAACCTCTCCCTTCAAGGTACAAGTTAATTTTGATGTTCCCATATTTGAAGGTCAAATGGATGCAAATGCCTTAGAAAAATGATTGAATCAGCTAGAAGGTTATTTCTTTGTTCACAATTTTTTCGACAGGTAAAAGATCACCTTTGCACTCCTCAAGGCTCTCCCCCATGTCAAACATTGGTGGGAAACTTACTAGGAGAAACGTTCCACACAAGAATTTGGAATATATGGGGTTGAGCCCACTTGGTATTTTTTTGTAGATGCGGTCAAGGAACAATACTACCCTATTGATAACTATAACTATGAAGACCAGTACATGAGATGGACCACACTACGGCAAGAGAAGATCCAAACAATGTCGGAGTTCACAAATACTTTCCATACCTTGCGCACTAAGATGGGTATCAAAGACTCTGAGCAACATCTGGTTATAAAATACCGTGGGGCTCTACATAGGTACATCCAAACCGAAATGGATTTCCTAAACATCTCATCATTGGGGGCTACCTATCGATATGTTGTCAAAATCGATCAAAAATTTAGGCACCAAAAAAAATGGGAGTTTGGGTCTGCAAATCCATAACAACCAAAGCACGGTAAAGAAAACCCTAACCAAAAACCTCCTGACAACTAGTCCAAGACACAGGAAAAGAAGGGTAAAGGAAAGACGAAGAATGACATTGGGAAGTGGTGTGACTTCCACAAAATCCCCTAGCACAACACCAATGAATGTCTCTCGAAACAATCATTGGTGGTTGAGGTCAAAGACAAGGAGCCCAACCCTGATTTGGAATCTAATCCAGAAAATATTGAAAGAAGATAGATCATCAACGCAGACTCCAATGCTACTGTCAAGACCGCAACAATTCAACCAAAAGAACCAGTAGATCCTAAAGAGGGGGATCGCCTCTTCCATTCCCAGATGTGGGTGAAGGGGACCTCATTGCATTTCATTGTTAATAAAAGTAGCCAGAAGAACCTCATCTTAGTTGAGGTCATCAAACAGTTAGGGTTGTCGACAACACCACACCCGCAGCCATACAACATCAGGTGGCTTCACCAGGGAAGAGATCTATGTGTCAACCAGCAGTGTCGCTTGTCCTATGGTATCCATCCCTTCAAGGATGAGGTAGTGTGTGATGTTTCCCCTCTTGATGTCTGTGGTGTTGTTTTGTGCCAACCATATATGTGGAAACATCATGATGTTTATGAGTCTCGACCCGTAGTGTCATTATTACTCTGGGTAGTCAGCTCTACAGGATACTAGAGGTAGTTTTGACTATTGTTCCACCAAAATAGTGTCGCAAGGTAATCTCTCATACTGCAAAATTCATCTTCCGCGGTCTGTTCAAAGGATGCACATAAGGCCACTACAACCATTGCAACCTCAACACCTTCTATCCAGCAGAAGCAGATTGCAGAAGAGAAAAAATATATTTTTTCTTCACCTACAATGGCGCCTACATAATGCCCCGTCAAGCCCAGAGACAACATATTGGTGGAACAAATTCAACGCCTCTAGCAACAGATTCATGACAACCTTCCGCAGACCAAGCATCGCAACTTCTCCAACAAGGCATGCAACTCACTAAGATTTAGATTTAGAAAATGCTTTCCCCTCTTCCCCGGGCACTCAACGCAATGGAGACAATTACTTCCTAAGGGGAGAGGATTGATCTAGGTGGATATTGGTGGCCACCCAGTTGTTCGAAATTCCAATGGGCTCATTTGGATAGTTTTCAGTTCAACATGTTTCTCTGTAATGGGGACATTTCTTTGTAATTGTGGGTTTTGCACTTACGGGGTTATCCTGAATCCCTACACAACATCCAGGTGGATATTGGTGGCCACCCACCTATTCCAACTGGCTTATTTTGGAAGTTTTCTTGCCAATACATCTTTATGTACTTCCAGGGTTGTTTTGGGGCTCTAAACAATGTTTTCTTAGATTTCCACAGTCAAATTGTAGACTGAGTCAGAGCTTGATGGCATAATGCATATTTCTCGAAAAGACCTTTCCAATGGGCTATCACACGCCTAAAACAAAGATAGTATGCAAAAGTTACAACCCAAGGAAGTTAATGTACTAACTTACCCCAATGAGCCCCACATGAATTTTGGCGCTTCATCTCCTAGGGTCAGGTTTTTGGATGTCTAGGGTTTTGTCATTCATGTTTATCATAAAAAGGCCTTCAGAGCCTTATTGTATTCATCTTCTTGAGAATGAGCGTAACCATCACATTTCTTCTCAGAGATAAAGCTGCCACCATTCTAGCGAGTCTTGCACTCGGTATTTTCACAGTCTCTGTACATTTCTTTCATTAATAGAAATCATATATTGTTGTATTTCTCTATTTCTGGCAATTTTTATGTGTATTTCATTGTAATATCTCTTCTTTCATTTTGTTCCGAAAATAATCTAGATCATTGTGCCAATAACGTGTTTGTCAGGAAAATAGGTGTGTTGAACAAGGCAATTGTTTTCCGAATAGTCGTGCTACTCAACATGGTTTTTCAGATGATAGTCATGTGGAAAAAAATGCACATGTTCCTCATACAGTTGTGTTGATCAACGCGCTTGTCCTTCTAATAGATGTGTTGATCAATGTAGGGGATAACATACCATTCATTCCATCATCGACGCGACTGTAAATCCATTGCCCACGATGTACAATGAAGACCATCGGATTATACTTGTGTTGATCAATGCAAGTATCTCTTAATCGCCTGCATTGTTAACTCCTTTTCATGAAAAAAGGGGGTTGTATAGCCATCCATACAACCTTAAGCAAAAAATTAAAATTTCCAAAAATATCAGGAGGTCATGACCTCTTACTTAGCTCTCTCGTAACAAAAATATGGTCTCCCAAAACCACACAACAAAGCTCGATCTCTTACTAGTCAATCAGAGCCACGTCAATGCACATCACAACAAGTACAAATGAGGTGGCATTGTGGGCCCCACTACCATTTATACACCCGGAACCCAAACTTCTGGTCACCCATACAAGAGTTCAAGAACTCTATTTTTTAAACCATTCACACTATTGGAATCCTCATTCTCGAGTCTACACAATGGCATGGTCTTATTCACATTTTACACATCTTCCTTGGGACCTCATCACAGAGTCCCAGGGAACAAGTACACTTGATCACTATACATTTTATCAAATTTATGCATCATGTTCTTTATTATCATATCTTTTTCACTTCATGTATTTGATTTTTTGTAAAGGTACTCATCAACAAGCTCATAGTATGTACCATACAACCATCCCATGGTCCCTTTAGGTATATGTTAAAAAATGACATGTAAGAAATCCCTCTAAGAACAAATGCATTTACCAGTATTACCCTCTGACACCTTCCTCTAGGTTTACAAAACCCGGTAATACAACACCTTCACCTAGTCCCACTTGCATTTAGGTGTTGAATTTGTTGGTAGTTTCTTAATTCACCCACATTAGTGGTCTCATATATTTTTGAAGCACCCAAGCACTATGACACTCATGTTGTTTTATCCCATAGATATGGGGAGTCCAATTACTTCGCATATTCGAGAATACACATCATATTTTTCCTCATCATATTGCTAGCCTATTCACCCATGGACTCTCACATTTTTTCAATTTTTGGATTGATCTTGTTGAATGCACCTCTGCATTTTCATCGTCCCCTCATCTCCTCCAAGATCATTTGACATATGAAGATCAATCCCCCATCCATTCACCTAACAAAAAAACCCACCCATGGGGCCCCCACCCTTCAATTTTTCATCAAGCACTAGTGCCCCCATAAGGCCAAGCCAACTTTTCACTCGGGAACCATTTATGTATATGCACATTCAACCTAAGCTATTTCATTTTATTTTTTGGATTGTATAAAATGCCTTTTAATTTTCAACACACAAATAGACTTAGGCCATCAAATCCGATGGCACCATTTTTTCACATAGTGGTAACCCTTGTTGCCCTTGGTTGGGGCATTCATACTAAACAAACTTTGTTTGCAAAACCCTGTTTCATTGGAGAAACCTCAAGTATCCCAACACCCTTTTTCAAGATCCCTGATTTTTTACCCATCTGTTAGTCCCTAAAGTTGCACTTGACTGCTAAGGGCAAGCTAGGGCATCATCGATTTATTGCAAAAGTGTTTTTAAGGTTTTTATGGTTTGGTTTTGAATGAGGTGGTTGAAAACTGGTTCAAAGGTTATAAAATAAACAAGAAAATCAGAATAAGAACAAAAGATATCCCATTGACTGGTTAAAAGGTAGTCACATAGATGGATTAAAAAAATAAGAAAAAGAGAAGACGAAGCCTTCAATTTGTCAACTTCACATAAATTCTTGTCTCATAATATCATAAAGAAACAAGACCATCACCTTGATATCAAAACTTGAAAAAATAATTTCCACAGTAAAATTTTCACTGTATTAATTAACAGTCAAGAATCAAAAGGCATTGCAATCTGAATAATGAATTCAAGCATGAAGAAAGAAATAACAGAGTAGAAAAGAGTGTCTAACCATCCATATGCCTTTGCTATTAAGTGTCAGATAGAATAATAATGCCTTACAAGGAGTTTCAGAATAAGTCCTTTGGATCTCCAATATTTTCCCCTCTCCCTCTAACTTCTCATTCTACAGAGTTTATATAGAAGCAATACATAATTATCAAGATCCAAAAGAAATGGATCTGAAAAACTCCTCATCTATATTTAGTTTCTTGTTTCAAATAATCAAGGAGAATATCCAATCTGATCTCCAATTCAAATTGATGAGGTGGCTTGTCAACAGCTGTCCGTGAGATTTTTCAGGAAAACAAATCTGGTAAATTCCTGAAAAATAGGGTCCAACAATCTCTTTGTATATCTTAAATGGTGATAGATGTGTAAAAAATGAGAGAGGTTTTTGTGAAGGGGAATGTTACCAAAAAAAACCTCTTTTGGTTTCATCAAATTCATCTCCAGCTATTTTTCAACCTCTCTTGAAGAAAAAGACTATAACAGGTAAAAAACAGAGTATTTCCTGTAGCTTTTCTGGTTCTGCAACATAATAGCCTTTGTCATCAGAAAACATTGCTTCAACTTTGATGATCTGGTTGTAGCTCTCGTTACAGTTCCTATAGATGATGAAAACATTTGTTTACCTTTGTTTACTGGTTTCTTAAGCAATGAAGTTATTTTTGCCTTTGCCTTTCTTCTGTTTGTTGGACTGTGTAGAACCTTAGGCATCTTATTGCTTCTAGATTTTGTCTATATCCTTTTCAATGCCTGTCACTGCATATTCTGTGGCAGACATATATCTGAGATGATCATCAAATTTTGTTCATACAGTATGCACTTCTTTTGCAACATCATCCAGATTATTAGAAAGACATTTTAAAGCTATGTTCTACCAATGTTGCAGCTGTAAAGAATTATCAATATCATCTTTTGTTTTATAGGCTACTCCATATTTTGCAAGACATTTAATCTGACCATCTTCACACCATTTGACAAAATCTCTTAATGGAGGGAATCTCCCTTCAATATAAGATGTTTCTTCCTATGGAGTAGGATGCTCATGATGCTCGTTTTCCCTAGGTAGCTTAAATTTAGAAGCCATCATGACTATATGGTTTGAGGGCTTTCTTCCTACAACTTTAAACCTTTTACATTTAGTGTTACATTTCTCAATAATGACTTCTTCATGAAGACAATCTAAATCCTCAATCTTTGAAGTAGAAGGCAAACTATTGCCAAAATAGATATTGGATCTAGATTTGTCTAGCTTTTGAATCTTTGTATTAGCTGGTACAAACTTCTTGATTTCTGCCAAAACAAGAGTAGTATTTACCGTCCATATTCTGCTAAAACTGGACTTCCAATTCTTTCTAAGAGATTGTTGAAGGAGTAATAGCCTGATTATAATAATCAGTGTGCATTACTACACTTTCTCCTTTCACACACCATGCACTACCGCAGGATTGAGAGTAATTGTGACTTTGAAGATTACTTTGTAATGGAGAGAAAGATGTTAACTCTTATGATGCATGGCTCCTATCAAGGCATCAACAAATTGAATATCTCTAGAGTCTTTGAGACATGTTAGAACTGAAGCATTTAATCCACGACGGGAGAGAGGAGTGATTCCTACTTGCACACATCCAGGGTGTAGGAATTTGTAACCAGAGAGGACATGTTTGTTTTGTCATCGACCACCAACCTGCAAGCCTTGGAAATTGTTTGTTTTGTCACCAGCATCAACATCTTCCCGATCTCCACCTCATGACCATCAAAATTTAGAACGAACTCTATGGAGAACTACTCATCATAACCCTGAAAAGTGGTAAGGAATTCAAACCACCCAGCGTCTCTGAACCTTTGAGCCATCTGAGGATAGGCTTCAAGAAGTTCGGCACCCTCTCGTTCTATTCTGACAACCTGTCCGCTCCTCTTTCGCGCCATCAAAACACAATTCTGCAACTAGTGCCCTCGGGTTCCAAATTTGCCACCTGCAATTGTTAGTGTATATTGTTCCTTTGAGTGAATACCTACATTCCTCGCTGCAAGCTTGAATTCAGCAAATTCGAATAGGTATAATATAACGATCATCAAGAAATGGGTGATTTAAAATGAGTCCTGCGTGGGTACACAACAATCAGATTATGAAATGGTTGAATTTGCAAATTATTTCCAAGCTTTTGTGGACGCATGCAAACTCTCAACCCATGATTCATGTCATCATAACGAAATCTGGATGGCAAGCGCGTATCAAGGCACAATTATTTGGTGCTACGGAAATAGCCTTATTCTCGTAGCACTATTAATAACTTAGCAAAATTTGAAAGTTTGAAATTCAAACAAGCATATAAGGAGACACCTCATTATAAAAACCGTGTCTTTCAAAATCAAACTTAAATCAACTATCCAAAAACTGCAATGCAAACCATAAGATACTAAAAACAAAAAATGAAATCAACTAGAAACAGAAAATGAAGTGTGGGTAAGAAGGGTTTAGGATAAGGGTTTCTCACTAAACCAAGAAAAAATTAGAGACTAACATTGGCTCTTTCTGGGGATGGAGTTTTGATAATAAACTCCAAGAACTGCAGACCGATGTGCCTTTTCCTCTGTGCATCCATGCAACACAACCTACAAAATTTTGTCTCTGCAAACATTCACATTTTTATGTGTTTTGCCTAGTCCATTGGGTTATGGAGTCAGCCAATGTCATTCAAATCTGGCCCAAACTTCTGCAACTCTGTTCCTCATTTGAAACCAAACTCCCCCTGCCAATAGTTCCTTCTATGCATCAGGCATGGAGTCTTTATTTCAAAACTGAAACCAAATACTAGATGAAAACCCCACGTATTGTGCAAACTAGAAATTCTCAGCCATGAGCTTATTCATCTGTGCTACCCTACTCTAACTGCTGAGAATAAATGTTTCAGGTATATATAAATTTCCAGAAAAATAATTCAAGCAACAAATTGCTTGACCTGTCTTCGTATACATAGCGAAAAACATGAAAAGAGAACAAAATATACAACAAGGAAACTGCAACCAACTCATGTTTGTTTTTGCAAACCATCATGCCAAACTTTGTAATATATGGCATTACTAATAATAGTGACTCTATCCATATAACAACTAGATCATAAAATTCATGTATGATCTTACCTAGTTTTTTAAAATCAAAAGGGTGTTTTTCCTCATAGTTTATCTCATTAGGTTGTTGATCATGAATGTCATTTCCAAGTTCTATAAATCCATATATTGATTGCTCAAAAGTTGACCCAGAAGCAAGCATAAATTGTTGTTGGAACATTTCTTTATCAGTTTTGTGATGCTCATGATGCTCCTCATCAAATCCAGGACTGTTGCCATATACTAGTTTCAATTGTTCATGACTAATGTGCAGGTTCATTTCATAAATTTGTTGTTGCTCAACTTCTGTCACCATAAAGATAACAGGTTGTTGATAACCTTCATCAATACTGTTATGTGTATCATCTTTATCAACAATGTGTTGAGGAAATAATTGTTCTTTATACTCATCATAAACATGAGCTTTTCCATTCAAATAAAAAACTGCAGGTGCATCAAGAACAAGATCAAATGCATCTACAGCTATGCAATCATCTGTCCTATCATCAATGGTATCTGGCATATCTTCCTTAATAAAATAATTTCCATCCTTGCAAACAGATGAAAACTCTAGTTTCTGTTGAATATGCTTCTCAAATATATCACAACAATTTTCAAAAAGACTTTCAGCTGAAAATTTTTCTTTATAAAATATATTGAAAGTATCATGAAAACTTGCCAACGAATTAATACTTGAAGCTGGAAGTGATCTGCACCAGTCAAGGGTTGCTTCCTTCAACGAGTATCTGAAAAGCTTGATCTTGACATCCTTATGCACAATCTGACGTCCATGAATAAAGTCATGAAAATATAGCAAATTCTCAGTCGGAACCTCCCAATCTTCACCTTTAAACGTAGGAAGGATACCTTCCCATTCATCTCTGCTAAGAATTGGGTTTGGAAAACCAATGACATCCGAAAAATCACAAAAAGCAAACCTTTAAGCCAGAATGGCTTCCATGCTTAGATCCAGTGGAGTCGCCTATTAATCTTTAAACAGTGGAGTCGCCATGGTGAAAGATCTGCAGTCAAGCACATGTCCTCCTCGTGTTCACCATCAAGAACCAGATTTGATCATTGTCCTTCTCCCAGGGAAGATATCTTCGTTGCTCTGTCCCCGACAATAGCACCAAAAGATCTTAGTCCCTAAAGTTGCACTTGACTGGTAAGGGAAATCTAGGGCATCATCGATTTATTGCAAAAGTGTTTTGAAGGTTTTTATGGTTTGGTTTTGAATGAGGTGGTTGAAAACTGGTTCAAAGGTTATAAAATAAACAAGAAAAACAGAATAAGAACAAAAGATATCCCATTGACTAGTTAAAAGGTAGTCACATAGATGAATTAAACAAATAAGAAAAAGAGAATATGAAGCCTTCAATTTTTCAACTTCACATAAATTCTTGTCTCAAAATATCATAAAGAAACAAGACCATCAGCTTGATATCAAAACTTGAAAAAATAATTTCCATAGTAAAAGTTTCACTGTATTAATTAACAGTCAAGACTAAAAAAGCATTGCAATCTGAATAATGAATTCAAGCATGAAGAAAGAAATAACAGAGTAGAAAAGAGTGTCTAACCATCTATATGCCTTTGCTATTAAGTGTCAGATAGAATAATAATGCCTTACAAGGAGTTTCAGAATAATTCCTTTGGATATCCAATGTTTTCCCCTCTCCCTCTAACTTCTCATTCTACAGAGTTTATATAGAAACAATACATAATTATCAAGATCCAAAAGAAATGGATCTGAAAACCTCTTCATCTATATTTAGTTTCTTTTTTCAAATAATCAAGGAGAAGATCCGATCTGATCTCCAATTCGAATTGATGAGGTGGCTTGTCAACTGTTTTCCATGAGATTTTTCAAGAAAACAAATCTAGTAAATTCTGGAAAAATAGGGTCCAACAATCTCTTTGTATCTCTTAAATGGTAGTAGTTGTGTAAACACTGAGAGAGGTTTTTGTGAAGGGGTATTTTCCCAACAAAAACCTCTTTTGGTTTCATCAAATTCATCTCCAGCTATTCTGCAACCTCTCTTGAAGAAAAAGACTATAACAGGTAAAAAACAGAGTATTTCCTGTAGCTTTTCTGGCTCTGCAAAATAATAGCCTTTGTCATCAGAAAACACTGCTTCAGATTTGATGATCTGGTTGTAGCTCTCATTACAGGTCCTATAGATGATGAAAACATTTGTTTACCTTTGTTTACTAGTTTCAAAAGCAATGAAGTTCTTTTTGCCTTTGCCTTTCTTCTGTTTGTTGGACTGTGTAGAACCTTAGGCATCTTATTGCTTCTAGATTTTTTCTATATCCTTTTCAATGCATGTCATTGCATGTTCTGTGGCAGACATATATCTGAGATGATCATCAAATTTTGTTCAGACAGTATGCACTTTATTTGCAACATCATCCAGATTATTAGAAAGACATTTTAAAGCTATGTTCTACCAATGTTGCAGCTCTAAAGAATTATCAATATCATCTTCTGTTTTACATGCTACTCTATATTTTGCAAGACATTTAATCTGACCATCTTCAGACCATTTGACAAAATCTCTTAATGGAGGGAATCTCCCTTCAATATAAGATGTCTCTTCCTATGGAGTAGGATGCTCATGATGCTTGTTTTCCCTAGGTAGCTTAAATTTAGAAGCCATCATGACTATATGGTTTGATGGCTTTCTTCCTACAACTTTAAACCTTTTACATTTAGTGTTACCTTTCTCAATAATGACTTCTTCATGAAGACAATCTAAATCCTCAATCTTTGAGTAGAAGGAAAACTATTGCCAAAACAGATATTGGATCTAGATTTGTCTAGCTTTTGAATCTTTGTATTAGCTGGTGCAGACTTCTTGATTTCTACCAAAACAAGAGTAGTATTTACCGTCCATCTTCTACTAAAACTGGACTTCCAATTCTTTCCAAGAGATTGTTGAAGGAGTAATAGCCTGATTATAACAATTAGTGTGCATTACTACACTTTCTCCTTTCATACAACCATGCACTACCACAGGATTGAGAGTAATTGTGACTTTGAAGATTACTTTGTAATGGAGAGCCAGGTGTTAACTCTTATGTTGCATGGCTCCTATCATGGCATCAACAAATTGAATATGTCTAGAGTCTATGAGACATGCTAGAACTAAAGCATTTAATCCACAACGGGAGAGAGGAGTGATTCCTACTTGCACACATCCAGGGTGTAGGAATTTGTAACCAGAGAATACATGTTTGTACTGTCACCGACCACCAACCTGCAAGCCTTGGCAATTGTTTGTTCTGTCACTAGCATCAGCATCTTCCCGATCTCCACCTCGTGACCATCAAGATTCAGAACGAACTCCATGGAGACCTACTCATCATAACCCTTAAAAGTGGTAAGGAATTCAAACCACCCAGTTTCTATGAACCTTTGAGCCATTTGAGGATAGGCTTCAAGAAGTTCAACACCCTCTGGTTCTATTCTGACAACCTATCTGTTCCTCTTTGGCGCCATCAAAACACAATTCTGCAACTAGTGCCCTCGGGTTCCAAATTTGCCACCTGCAATTGTTAGTGTATACCGTTCCTTTGAGCGAATACTTGCATTCCTCACTACAAGCTTGAATTCAGCAAAATCGAATACGTATAATATAACGATCATCAAGAAATGGGTGATTTAAAATGAGTCTTGTGCGGATACACAGCAATCGGATTATGAAACGGTTGAATTTGCAAATGATTTCCAAGCTTTTGTGGACGCATGCGAACTCTCAACCCACGATTCATGTCATCATAACGAAATCTAGATGGCAGGCGCATATCAAGGCATGATTATTTGGCACTACAGGAATAGACTTATTCCCGTAGCGTTATTAATGACTTAGCAAAATTTGAAAGTTTGAAATTCAAACAGGCATATAAGGAGACACCTCGTTATAAAAACCGTGTCTTTCAAAATCAAACTTAAATAAACTATCCAAAAACTGTAATGCAAACCATAAGATACTAAAAACAAAAAATGAAATCAACTGGAAACAGAAAATGAAGCGTGGGTAAGAAGGGTTAAGGATAAGGGTTTCTCACTAAACCAAGACAAAATTAGAGACTAACACCATCAATCACCCATATTTGCAGCGTTGTCACCCTTAGCTACAATTCGACAATATATTTCTAGTACCTGACTGTCCCCTTGACTTCAAACCACCTTTTGTCCCATTGAATATTCTACTGCCACCACTATCAGCAATCGCTTATGCTCCAACCAAGGAAAGTATAGAGTCACATCTCTTGCTAAACTCGGCTACCTTTTTACCAAATAAACATCACCCTTACAACTAAGTTCCTAATACCATATTCATCACTGGATTTGAAGGATTACTTTGCACCTTACAGTCGTGGCACCATTCTTGTTCAATGCCCTATTCAAAAACTTCAACATATATGATGCATAATTTTTAAGCTTAAGTGTGTGTCACGTTGGTCGACTCAAGGACTCACGGGCTTGTTCCTTTGGTTCATCATTTTGCTGGCCCTGGCCCTTCATTATTTGGTTCATCATTTTGGTGGCCTTCGCATTTAAAGATTTGTGAAATTATTTCTTCAGAAGGATGTTTGCAGAAGAAACAAAGGATAAGCTACAACAGCTGTAAGATCGTCCGCAGGAACATATTTGAACCATTAATCAAGCTCAGAAAGGATGAGGAGCGCGCAAAAGAGGTGACATTTTTTTTCCACCCGTTAGATCTAGGCAAGAACAAGATAAGTCATCAGATCAAGCAAAGATTAAGTCACGATCGACATATCTCATTGAAGGGAGATTGACGGTGGGGAGCCATTACGGAGATCGAGAATAAAATTAAAGCGTGAGCAAGTTGTGACTCTGCAATCCTTTAGGATCATTGATCTTGCTAGATCAACATATCAACGGTGGATATCGATCCCACTACGGACGAGCATCTCCACATTGCGGAGATCGGGAAGAAAATTAAAGCGTGAGCAAGTTGTGACTCTGCAATCCCTTGGGATCGTTGATATTGCTAGATCAACATATCAATGATGGATATTGATCCCACTACGGACGAGCATCTTCGCATTGTGGAGATCGAGAAGGAGATTAAATCATGAGCAAGTTGAGTTTCTGCTATCACTCGTGGTCGTTGATCTTCAGGGTCCATTAAAACATGATTGTCGATCTTGAAAAGTGAGATAAGAACCCAAAGGTTAAGTCGAGGTCGCAGTTCTCGGTCACATGTAGAGAATATAGAGAGAACTTGAAGCTCGAAAGTTCATTTGGACCATCCATCGATGAAGACACGTGGATGAAGGATCATCTACTTCACTAGTTCGAGGTTCAAAAAAAACACGGTGCAGCGTTGCAAGAACTTCTGAAGCCCCGAAAGACAGAGTAAATCTCAGCTATCCAAATCAAGAGGACACATGGAGGTTGATCTCGCACTTTAGAGATTCGACACTCCAGAGGATTTTGCGTATTAGCAGACATAAACGTCATCCAAATCAAGAGGACACGTGGAGTCTGATCTCGCACTTCAGAGATTCGACACTCTGGAGGATTGCACGTGTTAGCAGACGAAAACTCTCGAAGGCTGGAGTTCCGAAGAAGATCTTGGTAGTTCATTTGCAAGGGCATAAGGATCATTGGATCTACACCTCTACAGATAGTTCGACGCCTCGACACTTCGTGAGTATTGTGATTGCGAGCGGTGAAAGATCTCTGATGTCCAGAATCCCGAAGTAATTATGAGCCATAGATCTCGACGGGTAAAATATCGTTGATCTCTTCCACCTGTTCAGAGGTTCGTGAGTTTGGAGAATTGTGAGGTAATAAAGGAATATCGTTGTAATATACCAGATATAAAAAGTATGCAGAACAAAAATAAAATGCTAGTAATGGCAGAATAACAACAATATAACCAGAACAATCACCACAATAGCACTTAAATGATATAAGAACAACAATAGAAATAGCACTTTGATTCTGAAAGCAATGTTCACAGGCCTCTTTGAGGGGGCAACCTCTAGTTGAGCAGCGCTCTATTACAATATTATCCAAGCTAGGGTTCTCATACCCTCGACTCCTATTTATACTAAATATGTCTATTAAAAGAAACATCTAGAGGAAGATCCTTCTAGAAGCGAAAGCTTCTATTAGGTCTTCTTACATCTGCCTTATTCTATTTTATTGAAAGGCCTTATTAATATTGACCTTTATTACATCCGAATATATTGTTCTACCTATGTGCGGGTTAGGAACCTAACAATCGCTCGGAGCCCCAAAGGCCCGAAGGCACGAATTCCCGAAGTAACTGTGGACCATTGATCTCAAATCAACAAGGACCGTTGATCTTTGCAACAATTCACTTATTCAGTCATTCGACTATTTGAAGGAACTAATACCTTCATGCGTCTTAATGCCCGAAGGCTCGAAGAACTTGTTTTTCAGCCCTCGGTCACATGAGAAGTTGAAGTTCAATTTTTTTTTGGCTCTTGAGTAAACTCAGATAGCCCGATTCTGCCATTAGAGGGGCCACAGTTGCTAAAGAACATAGCTCAGAGCTCTGACTTCATAGATCTTGTGCTCGGATAGTCAAATCCAGCCAGATAGAAGCTAAAGAAGTGGTATAACCCATGTTTTTAGGCCCAAAGTCACACACAGGATTTCATAGACCTGGTTTTACGTGCAGGAAATAGGTAAGCACGAAAATCTCTAACAACTTTTTTTTTGTTCAATTTTTTTAAGATGGCCACCTCTAGCAATTTAGGACCAACACAAGGACCGATTCTTCTTGGAAAGAACTATGAATTTTGGTCTATTAGAATGAGATCCTTCTTACAAGCACAAGAGTGTTGGGATCCAATGGATCTTGGCTACGTGGAACCAGATCCAACAGACCTTGTTGCCATGAGAAATCAATAGAGAAATGCTCAGACAACATAGAGGAACAGAGAGAATAAGGCACAATTTTGGATTCAAAACTCAGTGAATGACTCGATTTTCTAAAAAATCACATGCACTGTTACTTCAAAACAAGCCTAGGACATCCTTAAATCAACTTACCAAGGAAATGCCAAGGTCAAAACAATCAAGCTGCAGACCTTGAGGATGCATTTTGAGACTTTAAAAATGACAGAGTCTAAAAACATTGATCAGTTTATGACCAAAGTCATGGGAATTGTAAACCAGATCAGATTAACTGGTGAATCCATCCCTGATCAAAGAATTGTTGAGAAATTCCTCAGAAGTCTCCCAAATAAATTTGAAATGGTTGTTACATCCATCATTGAATCCAAGGATCTGTCAAATTTTTCAACAGATGAATTAATGGGATCTCTATTGACACATGAGACCAGACTACATCTTGAATATGAGTCAATAGCCAATGCCTTCAAGACTCAATTCTATTTCAACAGCGGGAGAGGCAGAGCTCACCGAGGAAGAGGGAGAAGTTCAAGTAACAATCACTCAAGTGAAGGTCACAGAAAATAGAACCAGAATTAGAATTTCCAACCTCAAAGAGGCAAAGGGAGAAGATCAAATGACAAATCAAGCATACAATGCAATTACTGCAAAAATTCCAGGCAATATGGATCTGAATGTCGAAAGAAGCAAGAAGATCATCTCTCAGGCATAGCACATGTCTCAAATCATGAAGGATAAACCTTAGTTGGTATGTTTCTATCATGCCACAAGACTGAAGAACAACACAAAGATCTTTGGTTGCTAGACAATGGATGCAATAATCACATGACAAGTAACAAAGATTTACTTTCATGCATTCATTCTTCTATTTCATCTAATATTACACTTGAAAATGATTCCTTAGTCAAAGTTCAAGAAAAAGGAACTATACCTATTCTCACTAAACAAGATGTAAAGAAAGATATAAAGAATGTTTATCACGTTCCAGATCTGAAACATAATCTGTTAAGTGTAGGACAACTTATTGAACATGTCTATAAGGTACTTTTTGAAAGGAGCATCATGTATGATATATGACAAAACCCCCAACAGACAATTGATTTCTGAAATCCACATGACTAGGAATATAATGTTTCCCCTGACCCTTAGAACTGCAAATTTGATCCAATCTTATGCACAAAGTGCATCCACCCCCAATGAAACTATGGTTTGGCATGCAAGATTTGGACATCTACCCTTTCAGAGTCTAATCCTTATAGAGAAGCACTCCATGGTCAAAGGTCTACCTATCTTTAAAGAGAAAAACCCCCCATATGAGTCTTGCATTCTTGGAAAACATAAGTGAACTAGTTTTCCACAGTCCTCCACTCAAGCCAAACAACACTTAGAGTGGGTTCACACTAACCTGTGTGGACCAATGCAAACAAAGTCAATAGGTGGTAGTTTTTATTTCTTAACATTTATTGATGACTTTAGCAAGAAAATATGGATCTATTTTCTCAAAGACAAGTCTGAAACTTTTGCAAAGTTCAAAGAGTTTAAGGCTGAAGTTGAAAAACAAAGTGGGAAATATGTGAAGACTCTTAGGTCAAATGGAGGAGGAGAATACAGCTCCAAAGAATTTGCAAATTTATGCAAATCACAAGGCATCATTATGAAAACTACAACCATGTATACTTTACAACAAAATGGAGTGGCTTAAAGGAAAAATTAGACAATAATGAACATGGCAAGAAGCCTTCTCAAAGAGAAATGTCTGTCAAATCTATTTTGGGTTGAAGTAGTAGCATGCTTAGTTTATCTCTTGAATAGATCTCCAACCACCAATCTCAAGATGAAGGTCCCTCAAGAAGCATGGAGTGGGACAAAGCTAAATGTTGCTCAACTCAGTACATTTTGATGCATAACATTTGCTCACATGCCTTCCGAATTGAGGAAGATACTTGATGATAGAAGTGAGAAATGCATTTTTGTTGGCTACAATGAGACATCCAAAGTCTACAGATTCTACAATCTGATTTCAAAGAAACTAATTCTCAGCAAAGATATCAAATTTCTTGAAAATCAATTTTGGAGTGAGTCTGAAAATCAGCCTATGGATAGTCAAAATCCATTGCTGCCACTTCCTGAAAACGCAAAAAATTCAAGACAACAAACACATCAGCCTACCCTTCAAAGATTGCAGGTACAAGGACAGCCTGAAAGTCCTCAGGACAACTCTACTTCAAGCATGAATTCTTCTCCTGAACTTCAAAATCAGAGAACTCGAAGCTTGAGAGAAATCCATCAGCAATTGGATGATATTAATCAACACAATATTTTTGCATTAATGGCATGTCAACCTACATCTTTTAAAGAGGCAACTAAAGAGCCACATTAGGTTCAAGCCATGAACCAAGAGATTGACTCCATTGAGAAGAACAAGACACAGGATCTTGTTGATCTTCCCAGACACAAGAAAAGTATTAGTGTCAAGTGGGTTTAAAAAACTAAACTCAATGAAAAGGGGCAGATTGAAAAACACAAGGCAAGACTAGTTTCCAAAGGATTCTCACAACAACCAGGCATTGATTATGGTGAAACTTTTGCTCCAGTAGCAAGGTCTGACACTGTAAGGACTCTCTTAGCCATAGAAACTCAACACAAATGGCAAGTATACCAGATGGATGTCAAGTCATCTTTCCTTAATTGTGTCTTAGAAGAAGAGGTCTATGTGGATCAGCTACCTGGATTTGAAGTCAAAGAGCATTCAACCAAAGTGTATCGGTTGAAGAAAACCTTGTATGGTTTAAATCAAGCTCCAAGATCTTGGTACAATAGAATTGACGCTTACCTGATCAAGAGTGGTTTAAGAAGAAGCCAAAATGAGCCAACTCTATACACCAAAACAGTTCAACAAGGTAAAATTATGATTGTATGTTTATATGTTGATGACATGATATATACTGGAAATCTTGAGTTAACCAGTTTTAAACATGCCATGCAATCTGAGTTTGAGATGGCAACTCTTGGCATAATGAAATATTTTTTGGGGATTGAGGTTGACCAATCAACCAAAGACATTTTTGTCTGTCAGCGAAAGTATGCAGCAAACATCATCAAAAGATTATGCACGGAAGACTGCAATCCAATAGATACTCCTATACCCCTAGGCACAAAATTGAGCAAGAAAGATGAAGGCCCTATAGTGGATTCTACCTTGTACAAAAGTTTAGTAGGCAGTTTGTTGTATCTTATAGCAACTAGGCTTGATATTATGTATGTAGCCAACTTTGTTTCCAGGTTCATGGAATCCCCCAAAGATTCTCATTGGAAGATGGCGAAAATGATTCTGAGATATGTTGCAGGAACCCTCAATTTTGGCTTATGGTACACTCAGTCTGAAGATAATCATCTCGTTGGTTACGCAAACATTGATTTTGCAGGAAGCCGAGATTACCGGAAAAACACCTCAGGACATGCTTTTCACCTGGGCACGAATTTGATTTCTTAGGCATCAAAGAAGCAGCCCGTTGTCTCAATATCTTCTGCAGAGGCAGAGTATGTCATTGCTACCTCAGCGTTCTGTCAAGTTGTGTGGCTGAGAAGCCTATTGAATGATATGTCACATACAGAAAATGAGCCAACTTCTATCTTCTGTGATGACACTTCAACAATTGGTTTATCCAAAAACCATGTGTTTCACAAGAAAAGCAAGCACATTGACACTCGTTTTCACTTCATACGCGAGCTAGTCAATAATGGTGACACCACACTTCAATTGTGTGGCTCACGAGATCAGCTCGCGGATATTTTTACAAAGCCGCTAGAAAAATCCGTTTTTTTATTTTATTTTCAGAGACAACACTTGGGTATTATCAGTGCTAATGTTTGTAACTGTTGAGTTTAAGAGGGAGTGTTAGTTATAACTGTAACCTCAACAGTCTGTGACTGTACACTGCCAGTTGTACGAGTTCGTTAGGATTTCTTGTTTTGATTCTTGATCTTCTTGATTTGTTGGAACTTATTTAGCTCAGCTCTTTTCCCTTAATGAAATGCGCTCTGCTCATTCTTGTTTCCAATTTCGTCTTCTCTGCATTATCTTCTTTGCTTCTCATTTTGTCATTGGATTGGTTTGGTACCAAAATGGTTCCCATACCTCCAAGTACGAACAACCAGAGTTTAACGATTTGAATGATTATTTCTATATAATCAAAGTACCCCAAGAATTTTTCAGCATGTTGAATCCATTTCTGCATTCAAAAATAGATTTTAAACATCAAAAAATAATAATTTTATACGGATTTATGTTTCCAGATTTAAATGAAAAAAACTGCATAATTTTTAAGATTTAAGTGTGTCACGTTGGTCGACTCAAGGACTCACGGGCTTGTTCCTTTGATTCATCATTTTGGTGGCCCTTCATTAAATAGCTCTGTCCATTCAATATATCGAAGTGAACTTGCACGTGAACCTTCCCTTCTACATTATTTCTACCGATCAATCCTTTGATATCGCTCACTAGGTAGATTGGACAGTCGAATTTAAACTCGAATCCCGAAGTACAAATCTGTCAAATTCCCATGTCAACGGTTAGGGTAGTGACCGGTGAAGCTCGAAAAAAACTTAACTAGAATTTTAAGACCTTAGCGTAACAAAAACTTGGTGGGGCTAGTGACATGCAATGCTATTATCCTCAATTTCAAATTTCAAATGCTCATTCTTATTAAATTAAAACTTATCAACTAATTCAAACCAATATTTTTTTATTAAATTTAAATTTATCAAACAATTCACAATAAAGTCAATCACTTTTTCAATCAAAGTTAATTATTTTCTTATTAAATTTAAATTTATCAAACAATTCACAACAAAGTTAATCACTTTTTCATGGATAATAGCGAAAGGAACATATAATGTAAGGTCAAATGTTTAAATTTAGAGATTCTCCTTGTTCAATAAAGTTAGCAAACTATAAACATCTAAATGGAAAGTATTTATGGCAATATATGTTGTATATACACTATATATGTAGTATGGAAAGTATTTATGGCAATATATGTTGTATATACACTATATATGTAGTATGGAAAGTATTTATGGCAATATATGTTGTATATACACTATATATGTAGTAGGAGTTTATTATTTTTTGATAAAGTGGGTTATTGTACCACGAAAGTATTTATAAACATTTAAGGAAAGTATTTATGGCAATATATGTTATATATACACTATATATGTAGTATGAATTTATTATTTTTTGATAAAGTGGGTTATTGTACCACTAAAGTATTTATAAACATCTAAGAAAGTATTTATGACAATGTATGTTATATATACTATATAGTATGAGTTTATTATTTATTGATAAAGTGGGTTGTTGTACCATTTTAATGTACGGTGGGTTCACATTTTCATAAATTAATAAAAAAACGGTGGGTTCACATTTTCATAAATTAATAAAAAATGATTATTCTAAATAAGTAAAAAATAAAATTACACTAACCAAAAATAAAATAAGAAGTACTAAAAATTGTAATTATAAGTATTCAAATTTTTTTGTGTGAAAAAATGTGTTTAATTCTTATAATGTTGGTAAGGAGATAATAAAACAATATGGTGCAGAATGTTACTAGGTGTAAGAATAATAATTGTTGGATATGTGTTATATTCTTTGCACAACTAAAACTAGTGTCTACGGCAGTGCCCCCGAATTTTTTTCCTCGATTTTCGTGTCCATTTTTAGGTGGTTCTCGATTTTCGTATCCATTTATGGATGGTTTTTTGGCACATGGTTTTTCGCCGATGGTTTTTTATTTCTGGTTAAGGAATTAGGGTTGTCGACTAATCCAGGTCATTGGATTAGGGTTTTGGATGTCGTTGGCTCCTATATGTATATTGTATTGTAAACAATGTATGAGTGAATGAATATAAAATATGTTGGTTTTCCCGGTTTGAGTTTTTAGGGGAAAAAATCTCTGTGTAATGTGTGTATTTTCCATTGTATCTTTTATGTTCTTTTATTGAAAATATATTTGTAGTAAAATATTGTACAAGATTAAAATCTACAACAATGAGTTCTATTTTTTTTACAAAACTATTCCTTCAATGCTATTACTATATCCCAATAATTCAATAAACTTGTGATGTCCTAAAGGAAATGATGAGTGAAATTTCGCAACACTTAAATATACAACATTCCAATATGGTTTCATGTTCATATTAAATATGTTTGTCCTTCTTCCAAACTCATAATACAAACCTCTACCTTTGTAACTTTTATATATTGTCCTTGTGAGAACTAGATGTCTACTAATTATATCACTTGAGTGGCTTTTAAATTTTCTATCAACTTATACAAGTGGAGTTTTATACTCTAATAGTGAAGCTCAATAATAATAAAAAAATGGCGTGGTAACAACACAATGCAAACAACACTTGGATGTGGAGTCAAGGAGGGAAAACAAGATGCTCCCCATACCACTCGGTGGTAGAGGGTGGCACGTACCACGCGCGTCTGGTTAATGTAGAGGGGGTTGACATTCATCTATTGGTTAATGTGGAGGGGATTAACACTCATCTCCTGGTTAATGTGGAGGGGGTCAACATTTGTCTCCTAGTTAATGAAGAGGGATATGGTATTCATTACTTGAACCTAATTCAAGAAGACTCTAGACATGAGGGTGACAAAAGTAATCCAGGAAGGGATTGGTATGCTTTGGACATGGTACAATGCTCGAACATGAACTCTTGAAGCCACGATGACACTGATATGTTTCAAAATGATAGGTTCTTGCAAAGGCATGATGTCGAGTCCATGGATATGGGGGTTTATAGCTATCCAACTTTGAAACAACATCCTCCTAATGGTTATCCCCACTCATAATAAAATGGCCTCTCCTGTCACCCTTCATCTATGCAACAAGTACCAAAACACAACTTATTTGGGAAAGACTAAGAACTAGACAAAGGGTTGTTTAGGTGATACATGTTGGGTAGTGACAACACACACCTTGCGGTTACATTCATTTGGCTGGAGGTTTCTCAAGCATTTGGCTTTTCGTATGCTTAGAAATGCTTGAGATATTTCCTTTTTAAATATGGAATCCCGTGAGGTGCTCCATGAGACTTGTAATTTCATTTCTCCATTGACTGAGAAATATAGGATATCATTACCCCCTTTGCCCGTGTGTGTTGTATAATATGTTATCTTCTCTATTTCTTTGTTTATAAATCTATTTTGCAAGTTGATCCCAACAAGTGGTATCAGAGAAGAGGTCAAGTGAAGGTCTGTGAGAGCTGAGGGAATATTGTCCCCATGCGTAGAGGGAGAAGGAAGAGTGATTATGTCTGCGAGTTGGTTTGGTGATTTGTAAGCAATGTGGAACATGTGGAGGTGACGTAACTTGGTTAAGGAGACCCAAAGATAGAGGGGGATGACACGGCGTTGAATAGGCAGAGCAATGACCCAAGATAGAGAAGTTGACCTTAACAACCTGGTTCGTGAAGGTGTTGATTGTGTGCATCGTGGGTTCAACCCTCGACGTGGGGTTGTTGTCAGAGGAATTAAAGTGTGGGGCGTTCACCCATAATTTCAACTTCTAGCAAATACAGACTACATGGAAAGCACAAGTGGTGCACCAGGGAAGCAACCCAACACAGTCTCGTGATGTTGCCCCAACATCGTTGAAACATTGACTACCTATGCCCTTCAGGTGGGTGGGCAGGCTTGGGTTAATGTTCATGAGATGCATATCGAATTGATGAACCTTATGATTCAACAGATCTGTCTGATGCCCTATTAAGTTTAACCACTAATGAAGGCGATCAAGAGATGGAGTGGGAAAATGAAGAAAATAAATGGGTGTACATTCATGATGACATGGCATTTAGAAAAATGGCACTGCAAACACTATGACAACCTACGAGCGCTGGTTGGAGAAAAAAATGAGGTGGGAAGTTGCACAGGTTCGAGGACTCAAGAAACAAATAGAAAAGAGACTGAGATTGAATAAGGACACAACGGGGAGCTATGAAAAATTGGCCAAGGTCACTGTAGAGTTTAGTAGCAAGGTTGTGTTGGGAATGGACCTGAAAAAGAGGAAAAAAGTGGATCAAGACCAACAAAGAGAATGCACATGAAGTGTTCGAAGGAATGCCTCAACAAGATGATCATGGATTGTTATGATGGGTTGTTGGAGGAGGCAGAATTAGATCTGGTGGTGATGGTGGCAAGTCAAGCATCGAAGAGAAGTGTTGATGGGATCACTCAGTTTCAAATGCAAAGTTCGAGGTGGAGTTAACACTTTTTTTTAATTATATGTAAATGGGTATAGGACTGTAAGACTTGGTTAGGCATGTGTACCCCAGGTTTGAAATTTCACCAGTAAAGTCTAAATGTAAACCTAGGTGATAGGGGGGAGCATGTTGTATTCCCAGATACCCTAACTTTGAGGGAAGTTTGATCAATTTGTGTCATGGGAAAGGGGGGGAGGGGGGGGAAGTTAGGTCAAAAGTTGTGGTTTCGAGCACATGTTTTTGGTAGCTCGTGGTTTTTATATCCCATGGTGTGATGTCCCTTTCCGATTGATCACTTTAGGAGGATGACTTAATATCCTATTTAATTCCTGTAGGTTATAGCTGCTAAAAGGGAATTAATTAATTTAATTATTTAAATGTCATTTGGGTGGAAAAACAATATTTAAAAGTGACATTGGATAATTAAATTAAAAGACAAGAAAAATGACTTTTAGAGAAATATTGAAGAAAAACCTTATAAAGTCACTTTAAATTTAATTATTGAGTGGAAAAAGGTAAAAAGGGGATAAAAGAGAAATAGGAGCTTGTTCTCTCATTATTCCTGATCGTTTTATCAAATCGATTTGGAGATCTCTTGAAGCTTTTGGCTTTGGGATTGAAAACCCTTGAGAAGATTGGATTCAGTGGTGAAACTAATCCAACCTATCTGATCAGGAGGAGAGATCACACAGATATCTCATTTGAATTCACTTGTGATAAGGAAGAAACACTATTTTTCTATATCATGGGGCATTTTTTGAGTTATTGTGTGCTTATGGAGGCCGTACCATTCATTATCATGTCTTAGGGATTTCAGAAGGGGATCATGCCATTATTATCATCTTGTAGAGGAAACAAAGAGAGGTCGAATCAACAATTACAGGACGTGGGATCTTCAAGTAGGCCGTGCCACTTCATTACAGGTCATAGGGTTTTAGAGAGAGGTCATGACCATCATGTCCAGCTCATGGCTAAGGAAAGGGAGTTGTACCTCCTTTGGCAGCTCGTGGAAATAAAAGAGGGAGGGTCGTACCCTCATCTTCCACTCATGGCAACACAAAGAGGGGCCAATTCATTTGTTTGCAGTTGTACGGATCCCAGAAGAAGTTGTATTCTTCATTGGTAGGCCATGGGGTCACCAAGAGGGACTGTGTCAATATTTATCAAATCGTGGGCTTTAGAAGGAGTCGATCTCATTGCAGATCGAGTTGCAACATACCACCTCTATTTTCCCATCAAATCGTGATAGTCATTTTCTATGTATGATGTTTGGAAGGAGGTTGTTTTTTCATATTCATTGTTGTCCAAGTGTGGATTCCCAGGGTTCCATTTCAGAGGGGATCAAGCTCCTCATAATCTCCTCCACCATTCTCATCTAAATTGTACCAAGATACTAGCAGATTGAGTGTTCAAGAGGGGTCGATTCCATGCAACAAATGATGTCCAACATGATCATTAATAGGTCAGATATAATAAAAGTATCATATTGTTCTTGTTAAATCCTATTATTGTTATAACAAGTTGAATGTGATTGTTATCAGTTGCAACAAATGTATTAGTTTCTTTTGTGTTGAGAACAATAAAATCATTTTTTATGTGCCAAGTTTATTTCGAACCTGATATGAAATTGTGTAAAGAAGAGATCTGAAAGTTATTAAATACCAAACTATGTGGATCCATTGTGAAAATTGCACTAAGAAATCAAACAAAACCAAAAAATTATCAACAGTAAACATGAAACCCTATCAACATTCCAAGAGGGGATATTAGAGTGGTATCAAAGCTAGTGATTATGTCTACCTATGTATTGCATTTTTTTTTAATGACTCCAAGGGAAGAGTCATATATCAAATACAAAAGGTAGAGAGAGGTTTCTAGCTTATTTTATTCATAGTCATAAGAAGAGGAAGACATAGGGGACATGAATAAACAACTGAAGGGAAATGTTATGAGTATTCTGAATGACTTGGCAAGGGGGAAACAACAATTGGTTGAGCTTCTCACCTAGCTTGTGACAAATAATCAAGGGAACCAAAACAAGGCATGTGATAATGGTTTAGGAAGGGAAAATGGAAGCAATGATAATCTTAGGAGTCATGTTGATGGGAGAAACACTCATTCCCTTGCACATAAAAACACTTGGACAACTAGTAGAGTGACTCATAGACCTATTTTACCTCAATTCTTGGAGGGACAACAAGCTGGAAATCAGGGACAGCGAGGAAAAGGTGAAGGATTTACAAATTATTTGAGGGAGTATCAGGATCTTGGTGAGGAATTTCATGCAGCTATATCCTTACAATATTTTGTACCATTAAGTACAGGAATATACCAAGGGATTACAACAGGAGCCCACAAAATCAGGATCTTCAGTGGAATATTTGGTAATTGTCTATCCCCTATTTTGATGGCTCAAACAAATGCACTACCAGAGCTTGGGTTCAAAAGTTGGACACATATTTCCAACTCAACCCCATGTTGGAGATATCATATATGCTACATTGCATTTGGATGGAGAGCCCCATGAGTGGTGGTACCATGGGCTAGTCACTTTGGGGCATGCTATAATTACTTCATACCTAGACTTCACACAGAGGCTTATTGACCGGTTTGATAAGAAGGATCCAAAGTTTCATTTCAAAGAGCTAGTGCAACTCAATAAGAGTGGGACATCAGATACTTACATTTCATAGTTTCATAGAATCCCAGTCATAGTGATGGATGTATCAGAGCATAGGATGATTATGTTTTTCATTGAAGGACTATTCAAACCTTTGTGTGGTTGGGTTAAGGCCATGAAAATAATGTCTCTAAAGGATGTTATCAGTAGAACACGAGACATGGAGTATGCATTATGAAAGAATAAAATTTCTTCTAAATATTTCCTTCCTCAGGAAAACAAAGACAAGAAACCCTTCCAGAAGGAGTGGTCTGAGAAAGATAAGTTGGATGATGAGGCTCGTAGAGAATTGAAAGGGAAGAAGCTTTGTTTCAGCTATAAGGAGCCTTGGTAACTTGGTCACAGGTGCATGGATAAGGTTAAGGCACATCACATAGAGGTTCTTTCAGAGAGTGTTAGGGAAGAGGAAACAAGACATGGTCAGGGTGGAAAGCACAACAATACGAATGATGAGCAACCACATGAGGAGGTTAAAGGTGGGACTATTTCCACTCTATCAAGTGTTCCGAGATTTCACACTTTCAGGATCCTTGGAGTATTATAGGGATAATGGGTCATAGTTTTGATTGACGGTGGGGCAACCCAAAACTTCATTGAATCAACTTTGGTGGCTAGGAGTGGCATTCCTATAGAGGAATTTGAGGGGTTGAATGTAGTAGTAGCTGGTGTGAAAAATATGATATGCACACAGAGGGTTCCACGATTGGATGTGATGTTGGGAAACTACACTGCGACAGATGTATTCCATGTAGTTGAACTGGAAAACACTAATGTTGTCTTGGGTGTTCAATGGCTTATTTCCTTGGAAAACAAATCTCAGAAATACCAAACAATGGAGTTGTAATTCAAGACAGTGGATGGTAAGAGGGTGGTTATGAGGGGCATGTCCAATGGTGCCCCTAAGATGGCTTCATCCAAGCAGATGGAAGGCATATTCAGGAACGAAGATGTAGTGTGCACAACAAAGTGTCTGATTATGTCTAAGAAGTATTAAGATAGAAACTAACCTTATCATGTAGGCATTCAATCATTGTTTAGAAACTAATTAATTGGGACTGAAAACCCTTGAGTGGATTTGGTTCGATCGTGAAACTAATCCACCCTAGCTGGTTCGAGGAGAGATCACCTAGATCTCTCATTTGGATTCACTTATGAGAAGAAAGACACACCATTTTGCTATATCATGGGGTATTTTTTGAGTTCTTGCATGCTTGTGGAGGCTGTACCATTCACTATCAGGTCTTAGGTATTTCAGAAGAGGATCATGTCATTATTATCATCTTGTGGAGGAAACAAAGAGAGGTCAAATAAACTATTACATGTTGTGGGATCTTCAAGAAGGTCACGCCACTTCATTACAGGTCATAGAGTTCTAGAGAGGGGTTGTGGCCATCATTTATAGTAAGTGGCTAAGAAAATGGGAGCGTACCTCCTTTGGAAGCTCGTGGCAGTAAAAGAGAGAGGGTTGTACCCTCATCTTCAACTCATGGACAACACAAAGAGGGGTCGATTCAGTTTTTTGCGGTTGTAGGGAGCCCATAAGAGGAAATATTCTTCATTGGCATGACATGGAGTCACCAAGAGGGAAGTGCCAATATTTATCAGATCGTTGGTTTTTAGAAGGAGGCCATGTCATTGCAAATTGAGTAGCAACAGACCATATCTATTTTCCCATCAAATTGTAATAGTGATTTGATGTCTATGGTGTCTGGAAGGAGGTTGTTTCTGCATATTCATTGTTGTCCAAGTGTGGATGCCCAGGGTGCCATTTTCATAGTCGATCAAGCTGCTGATAATCTCCTCAACCATTCTCATCTAAATCCTGCTAAGATACTAGCAGATCGAGTGTTCAAGAGGGGTCGATTCTATGCAACAAATGTTGTTTAGCATGATCATTAACAGGTCAGATATAATAAAAGTCTCAGATTGTTCATATTGAGTCCTATTATTTTTATAACAGGTTGAATGTGATTGTTATCAGTTGCAGCAAATGTATTAGTTTTTGTTATATTGAGAACAATAAATCCTCTTTTATGTGCATATTCTATTATGAACCTGCAATGAAATTATCTAAAGAAGAGATATTAAAGTTATTAAATACCAAAATTTGTGGATCCATTGTGAAAATTGCACTGAGAAATCAAACAAAGCCAAAACTTTATCAATAGTAAACATAAAAACCTATCAACAGTTCAAGAAGGGATATTACACATGGATTCCATACTCCATTGAAATTATCCCGGAGGTGAGAGGTGAAGGATCACTTGGTTGGCTTGGTTGGATTCAGTCAAGGAAGTAAATCTATGTTGGTTAGAGTGATGGAGATAAGGAATGTAGATTATGTGATCCTACTTCCCACAAAATCATCATTAGCAGAGATATGTACATGGAATAATCAAAAGTTGTTCAGGATTGCAAAGGGAGATTTGTTTGCAAACTCAAGGAATCATTGTATGGCCTAAGGTAACTAGGTAGTGGTACAAGATGTTTGATTTCTTCATGGTGAGCCAAAGTTCCTTAAGAAGTGAGTATGATCATTGTGTTTACTTCAAAAGTTTCAATGAAATATTCATTATCTTGGTGTTATGTTGATGATATGTTTGTTGCAAGCAAAGCATGGTTGAGATCAATGAGTTAAAGGATTAGTTGGATAGGACTTTTGATGAAGGATCTAGGAGCAACAAAAGAAAATATTGGGCATAGAAGTACACAGATACGGGAAAAATGGTAATATATGGTTGTTACAATACAAGTTTGGTGAAGATACTAATGAGGTTCAATATGAACATTGTGAAACCAATAAATATCCCTTTTAGCTTTACATTGTAAGTTTTCTTCAAGTTTATGTCCTAGTAGTAAAGAAGAAAATGATTGTATGTCTCTTGTACCTTATGCAAGTATAGTGGGAAGGTTGATGTTTGTGATGGAATGTTCAAATATTTCACATGTAGTTGGTGTTGTTAGTGAACACATGGAAAAACCAGGTAAAGAGCATGGAAATTAATGCTTTAGTATATGAGAAGCATGAGTATCACCTACAATGGTTACATTGATTTAGCCTGAGTGCACAAATTTTTGTTATGAAAATTTTTGTTGCACGACTTGGAAGCATCAGGAAGAGAAATATGAACCACAGGGAGATTGGAAGTCTCCTCCATCACTTGGTGATGACTTAACAATACTAGGATTTCTAGGCATTGATGGGTGGAATGACCATGAACATCACAAATAAAACAAGATGGAGGTGCTCTCTTGGGTGTAGAGGTCTGAGTGGACATGGATGGCTCTAGGATAGGGGAGACCCCATCATTCTTGCTTCTCCCCCCAACACTTGTTCTTCCTTTGAAAGTTCATTTTCTCCTTTCCCGAGGACAGTTTTGTGAAGTTGTTTCTTCAATGCATCTCATACTCTACTAAAAAATCCTAGTCACTGAATGGTATCGATGTGATCTTGCTAGTTGGGTATGATTGTTAATCACTTGTATCCCTCGAAATATCCCTAACCAACATGTTATGATAGAAAACATCATGTGGAATGTCAAAGTGATCATTTCACTATAGATGATGATGCATCATCACCACCCAACCATATAAAACCTACTATCACCTCCCCCAAGCCAAACATACTTGAACAATCAGATGCCCAACATCAAACAATGTTGTCATCCATCTAAGACAATGTATGATAGTCCATGAACATTATCTCCCTCATTATGTGTTCACGTCTCTTAAATGGACTTATTAATATTATTGCATTACCATGGATAACACAAAAAGTCTATCACATTACCCAAGCCATGCTTCCTTCGCCAAAGCTCGCTATGCAACACCTTGTCAGTCGTCCGCCCTTGCTAGACAAGATATCCTTGGTCCTCCTAAACTATGTGTTAGTACATTGTCCTAATTGTCTCATGAATCACTGTGAATTGATCACCAAGGCTACCAAAGCATATGGACTCATCGTGCAACTTGCCAAGTATGCTTGGTGTGCTCTCTGTCATGCCATTGCCAATGGCACCTCAAGTTAGGTCCTTACAATTACCATGTTGATTTGTAGTAATGAGCATCATCAATGTTCTTGGAGACATGATTTAAGGACTTTTCTTCCTTTTGATCATGCTAGTACATAGTTTCCAAGGTGTTGGTAGATGAGATTAGATCGGGGAGATTTTGTAGTGGTGGTCTCGTCGCTTCTTAACACTATGAACTCATTGGTTTCTTATTTAATCTTTCTTCTAGGTTTTAAATTTGCGAGCATTATTTTGAGATTATGTGATTGTGTTTGAGGATGACTATAGAGCCGGTTTTTAGATAGATTGACCATTATGTCTTGATTATTGGTCTTGATCAAATGAATGTTGACACTACATTTAGATTTCTAGGAGATGGCCCCTATTTTGGAGATTTGATGATAGTTTTTGCAGAAGTGATGAGGAGTTTATATAAATTCAAGCCTTATACACTTGATCTGATGATTGCAAAGAGATTGGTTGAAGATGAGTATTTATGTTGTTTATTTGCAGGTTGTTGATGTAGAATAGGAGGAGCAAATCCAATATTGAACATCAATTTCTATAGATTTGGTAGTTACATTGCTCGATACATTTATATTATGGTAGTATGGACTAATGATTATAAGAACCTTTTGATTAGGTTGAGAGATTAGTAGAGACAAGGAGGATGGCCACCCACATTACATAGAGGAGGGGTATCATGAGGAGATGTGAGGATGAGTGGAGCACACAAGAGTAGTAGGAGTTGAGGAGACAATTTTGACATTTGTGGGGTTGGGCAACCTACATAGGAGTGCGTAAAGTAGGAGTAGGAGTTACTGGAATGTTGATTTGCATTTTTTTATATAGAAACGATTAATAGTTTTTATTATAAAAAAAGATGTGCATAGGAAAAATCAGCTTATTGAATAGTTATTATTGAATGTTTATTATTATAGTCTCTGTTGCCCTCTGAATGCCAACATACAATAGTAATTGCCAACCGAAATATCGGTTGCTAAACCCAATTGAAGTAATAGGATTTGATCCAAAGACTTCCATGAATTTTCGCACAGAGCATTTATCCATTGAACTAACTCTTGGGGTTATTTTTTCAAAAAAATATAATCATTCACTTACCTAAGTATTAAGTGTTTTAAGTGAAGGCATTGATACCTTCCAACCCTAGTGGATTTTCCTCCTCTTTTTACTTCTATAAATCAAAATAATATAAATAAAAGATAATATTAACCACCAATCTAAATCACTACTAATAACCCCAAAGATTTTATTTTATTAATAAATCTGATCCTAAGCCTTTCAGATGCATCCTTAAATAAAGGCTAAATAAAGTACTCGTTGATACTTATCATACCATATTCGTGGCTGATAAAGTGAGCAAAAGGCCAAGGTATTGATTAGCTTTGGTACGAGAAAAAGTGTTGATTAGATTTGGTGTGGTAAAAAACAAGAATTGAGTAAAAATCAAGTATTCTTGTCAAAATCATCGCTTGGAATTATGTAATTTAGCATTGGCGAGACAAAATGTAGCATATCAAATAAGTAATAAATCGGCGTTATCTAAAAACAAACACTCTCATTATTTTGTACCCTCCACTTTAAATTTTAAACAATATTTTCCATTAAATTAAATATTTTGAAATCATTCAAAGTAAAGTGGGTGATGATGGATCGTAAAGGTAAAATGGAGAGGTCACTTGATCATGTAAGCAGCCTCCAATGTTTCAATTCCCATATTCTCCTTCCTCCATCAAGTGTGACCTAGATGCTCTTATTATCATTAAAAAAATAAAATTTAAATTTAATAAAATTTTAGAGTTATATTTTAAATAATTATTATATTTTACATTTTTTTTTTATAGCTAGAAATGAGTGACCTTCTATTTACTGAAATTAAACTAGTACAGAGACATTGTCTTGATGCCAAAGTTGTCAACAAAGGAAACCAACTCCGGCACCAGAACTTGAGTTTCAAAAAAAAAGTTGTCTAAATGGCTAAAATTTGAAATTTTCCCACATAGTATATTGTCTATCAACTGAAATAGACTGAAACAAAAGAAACTAAAAATTGAGTCATAAGGGAAATTCATGAAACATAATTGAGAGGTCATCATTCTCCAGGTGCATTCTCGTTGTCATGGTGTTGGGGAGGAGCCGACCACACAGGAACAATTACGCTCTGTTGCGAGCCAGAAAGGTGGTCATAGAGTTCTCCAATTCTAATCTTCATCCATACCTGATGATATTTCAACTCTGCAATGTACCATCGGAGATCAAAGATGGGTTGCAACTCGTTTTCGGAAAAGTGAGTGAGTCTCTCTTCCATTCTCTGCAAGGGAGGTTGCTCACTTTGTTGTGGATCCCTGTCATTTTCTCTACCCGTATGCTCCTCACCATTGGGCACTCTTTTCTTCTCATTTTCGTTGAGGGGCCTCCTCATTGATTTGAGGAATCTCTTCCTCAACAATTGCATAACCCCATCTTTCCTCCTGAAGTCGAACATTAGAGGAATTCCCTTCCTTCTCTTGATACTCAATGGAATGTTGTGCCAAATCAGAGCTTCCAGAGGAGGGAGACAAGTAGCGACGTCTATTATAGACACTTCGAACAGTGTCACTGCCACGCTTCGACCTCGCACGCTCATGAGGCATGGTGCTTGCAAAAAGCAGACTTGGAATGAAGAGAAGTGGTTGCATGGAGCAAGAAGGGACCAATAACCACTCAACAAAGAAGAAATGGAGTTGTTCTTTGTCCACGAAGAATGGAATGGGTAGAAGAGCCTCGTGCAGGAAAACCGACCCATCATCTGGAGCATTGACATTGTTCATAACTGTTGCATTAATCCCAAACAAACGGGCAACACCAGAGCCAAAGATTTGGTTCATCATCGTACTCACAAAATCGAAGGTCTGCAATGAATGTCCTGCCATGGAATTAAGAGCCTCAATAGCCACCAGTCTTGGGAAATACACGAGGAACAAGGTGGCAACTCTAGAAATCCGCTAGCATTTCTTCATGCATGCAGAGTTAACACCCCATCCGGGGGTATATTTTACATAATTATTATAAAGAAAAATTAAGTAATTTAATCCATAATGAAGCTTTACATAGATAATATACACCTAAGTTGAAGTCATGGCCCTTAAATACTTGTGATTATTTGGTTTGGCTTCATTGTTTCTTCCACCAGATTTTGTGGTGGGTTGATTATGATGTTTGGTTGAAATATGTTGTGTTGATTATAACATGTGTTAAAAACATGAGTGTGCAATGGTTAAGAATATGTGTTTCTTCCTTGGAGGTCACAGGTTCAAATCCAGAGGGGGTAGGGTATGTATACCTCTGTAGACTTTAGCAATCAAATCCCTACGCGGAGGGAGTCCCTTGTCCCACAAACAAGGAGGTCTCATACACAAATTTGGTGTCTGGCTTGATCGTGACTTATATCTCATTTATATAAATGTATTATATATTTTCATAGAAAGTAAGTTATATTTAATAATATTAAATTTTTTATCTGTATCAAGGTGCTCTACAACCCAGTATGGAGGAAATGTTGTCATGTAATGGAACATTACATGACAACAACAAAAATAAATAAATAACTACATTCGTGCATATGTACTTGACAGCATAAAAAAAAAAAATCAACATAGATCCATCTTAAGCCTGGAACATTGAGAGGGATCAAATTTCTTAAGGTGTAATTTTGTTATCATTTAATATGGAATTAAATGATAAAAAAAATTACACCTAATATCTCTAGTGCATTTAATATGAAAGAATTAATACATGGCATGGAATTAAATGATAAAAAAAAATTAGACCTTGAGAAATTTGATCGCTCTGTGTGCTCGATAGATCCAAGTTTAATATGGATCTATTCTTGTTGGTACTTCCCCTCATTAAGAGGATGGTAAGGAGGTAACAAGCTCATTGTATTTCCTCATTTTGAGGATGGTATGGGTTGTTGTATTTCCTCATTTCGAGGATGGTACAAGAGGTAAATTTTCCTTCATAGATACTAGTTATCGGAGTTTAAGATGGATCTATGCTCCTTAGTACTTTTCCTCATTACGAGGATGGTACTGGAGGTAAATTGGCCCATTGTATTCCCTCATTTCGAGGATGGTACAGGAGGTAAACCAAC
Organism: Picea engelmannii; assembly: GCA_009831015.1. Lineage (NCBI taxonomy): Eukaryota > Viridiplantae > Streptophyta > Pinopsida > Pinales > Pinaceae > Picea > Picea engelmannii. The sequence goes on along the minus strand of ML779020.1, from coordinate 121,974 downwards.
GAGTTGTATTCTCTTATTTCAAGAATGATACATGAGGTAACCCCAATTACATTTTTGACAACCTAACCCTTTGGGAACATCAAGTGAGGCCCAAGTAAAACCCAATAAGAAAAATATTTTAATTAAAAAAAATTGGAAAATAAAATCTTTTAATTAAATCCTTTGATTAAAAGAAGAAATAAACCAAAAAATTGCATGAGATAAAAATTTGTATAACAAACATAAGAAAAAGCAAAAACGATAAATTTACAAATTAATAAAAAAATATTATAATAATAATGAAGATAAAAATAAATCTAAATTAAATAATTTTTCCAAAAATGACAAACTATTTTAAAAAAAATTGACATAAACACCATTATAATAGTTAATGAAACGGTTGGACCATGTTACATGGAATAATATTAAATTTAAAAATTAATAAAAAAAAATGTTAGAATAATATTAAATTTAAAAATTAATAAAAAAAATATTATAATAATAATAAAGATAAAAATAAATCTAAATTAAATCATTTTTCTTAAAAAATAACAAACCATTTAAAAAAAAAATGGCATTAACACCATTATGATAGTTAATGAAACGATTGGAGCATGTTACATTGAATAAGATTACACTCATATGTCAACTCTTAATTATAAATATTTACATCATGAACTAAAAGTTATACTCCAAAATAAATAAACCGTCCATTTTGTCTCTGAAGATATATTATATATCACACAATATTTTATTTTTAATGGTAACCGCCCTTTTTTTTTTTATTTGTCGGCCTTTTCAATTTGTGATGTTGTCATTTTTGAATTCATATTATTTTATCATTTTAAGGCTGTGTAAGAAAAATATTTTAGTGTTTATATTAGTATTGAAAATTGATGTTAATTTTTAAATGTTAAATAAAATATATATAATATTATCAATTTTACATTTATGTGTGTGAGGTTGGGTATTATATTAGATCTTAAAGGAAATTGGGAAATAACAACTTTTTTCTAGGTTTAAGACAATTCACAAACAATCAAATCAAGGTCCAAACTCTTCTCTAAGCTTTTTTCTTGAAAATGATGTTAACATAAAATCTTTGGTTGCTATAAAAGACTCAAGTGTTATCATCAAATTGATGATTGCAAAATCAACTTTGATGGACAATAAGCTTTCCCCATTCATCACTCAAATAAACAAGGAGATTAATGATCAAATCAGGATTTCATTTTATCAAGTCTTGAGAGAATTTAATTCTTAAGTTGATTTATTAGCCAATGAAACCACCTTGTTAAAACCAGGGGTCTTGAAAAAATAGGGGGCGATTATATTGTTATATCCCCTAAGTATTTAAGGCTTGTGATCCCAAGCCACATCACATCTCCATTAACTAACACATGCTCCAACTCCTATCATATCATTCTTCAAGCACATGTAGGAGATATGCAAGGACGTGACCACATCTTGCCTGCATGTGAGAATTAAACTATGTCTATTCTATTGAACTTGTTTTTATGGTCTCTCGCTAGTAGGGTGTGACAATGACACACACCTAGAATAGAATTCACAGTGACTCCAAGAAATCTATCAAACATACTCAATCCCAACAGGTATAGGATTTCTTTGATCTCAGGATGTCTCTTTGAGAGTCTAATATACAAGCTTCAATTTTTGGAGGCATTTAGTGGATAATTGCTAGAGTGCTTGGCTTTCTCGAATGCATGTGGATTTTGTTAGCACAAACATCTGCATCGACAAAAGCAACTCAAAAGTGATGTGACCCCTAGTTCTGGAAGGTGGCGCTACCAATTTTTTCGTTCGAAATAAGCCAGCCAAATCCTTTGTTTGCACAGGGAACGTCCAAACTCAACATTCAGAGCAAATCCATTTCGGGCTTGAAAAGCAAGCAAACAAGCGGGTTAATTTTTCATCTGTAAGATCTGAGCGAGTGCAAGATCAGTCATCAGATCAAGCAAAGATTAAGTCACGACCGTCAGATCTCATTAAAGAGAGATCGACGGTGGGGAGGCATTGAGGGGATCGGGAAGAAAATTAAAGTTTTTGCAATTTGGAGCCTGCAATTGCTCAGAATCGTTGATATTGCTATATCAACAGATCAACGGTGCATATTGATCCCCCTGCGAACGAGCATCTTCGCATTGCAGGGATCGGGAAGGAAATTAATTTTTGTGCAATTTGTGAGCCCGCAATCGCTCAGAATTGTTGATCTTTAAGCAAGGAACACGTGCCATGAGATATCGTACTCCGGGAGGAAGCAAGCAGAAGCTGAGTGAGTAAATGATTGTTGAAGGCTCAAGGCTCGGAGTTCATCTGGACCATCCATAAGCGAGGACACGCAACGCCATATCTCTCACTTCGGGGACTTACCACTTCGAAAGGTTTGTGAAGTGAAGCACTAGAGCCAGAAAACTCTCGAAGCCCGAACTCCCAAAGTGAATCTCAGTCGTTCAATTCAAGAGGCCACATGTAGGCAGATCTAGCACTTCGGAAATACAACACTTCAGAGGATTGCGTGAGCAAGCAGAAGAAAAATCATGAAGCCTAAACTCCCGAAGTAAATCTCATCCATCCAAAACAAGAGGACACGTGGAGGTAGATCTCTCACTTCGGAGATACGACACTCTGGAGGATTGTAAGAACTATGCATTGAAAAGGCCCGAAGCCCGAACTCCTAAAGTAATTTTGGACCGTTGATCTGAAATCAACAAGAACCGTTGATCTTTGCAGTAGGTAAGAAAGGAATATTACCCGAAGTCCCAAAGTAACGAGAAGTTGCCACATCAACCAAAAGAAAGTACTTCGGTAGATATTCATGTCTGCATCCAAAAGCTCCCGAAGCTCGAAATCCCGAAGTAACAAGAATTTTCCACGTCAACTGGGAGAAAGTTACTTTAGAATATTTCCATCCAAACATCCCTAAGTCCCAAAGAGTTGAAGTCCCGAAGTGACGTCAAGCTGACATGTCGCTTCATGCTCTACCATTCCATAGGTGTTTTTCAATTCAACACATGGCACTTATCCGTCGAGGCTGCGTAGCATTCATTTCAAGCTTCCACATCACTATGGGCCCGTAGCACTCTGCGAGTTTTTCATGCTTCACTATCCAGAATTCCCGAAGCCCAAAGTGTCAAAGTGTCAAAGACACATGGCGCTCATCCATCAGTAGCTGTCACAGCATAGATTGTCGGACACACTTCATTGCGGGGACGGAAAGTGCTCGAGCGATAAAATATTAGAGCGGTCCCACAATCAAAACCATGGTATAGCAAAAGAGGTACGTGGAAGTTGGTGGTGTATTGCGGGGGTCAAAGCGGTGTGGATCCAAACCGCCCTTGGAAACTTCCACAATCACGTGCTTATATAGGGCCCAATGTGAGAGCAACGTGTGGTAAAAAACTAGGCATTAATCCTCATCCTGATCCCAAGGATAATTCAGTAAATGAAAGAAGGACTGGTGGTTGAACAATCGACTACCCCCTTAAATGGAAGAATGGAGGGTCCTATCGAGGAGACAAAAAACTGTCAGCCCGAAGTACCACAGACGATAGTTTCTCCTACACGCCCATACTGACTAGAGTTTTCTTCTGACAGAAGGAACGGGACAGACAAGAGAAGACACACGACACTAGAAAAGAGGCGCCCAAGAAGCAAGACATGTCGACTATTTTGATTATAAATTCATCATATGAATGATATGCAAAAGGGAGGAGGCGAGGTTTCGGGCCCAAGACCAGAGGAGGTTTTGAGAAACGTTTATGACTGTATATTTCAGTTTGTAAGCCAAAGGGGCATGTAGCTATAAATTGTATTGTTATTGAAGACTCATATGAGTTGTTTCATCATATTTGTCTTCTATGTTCTTTGTTCTATTCTTCATCTTGTCTGAATGTGATTGCTGATTTTAAGGATTAAAATTTTCCTTTGATTGAGAGATTCTCGATGCAATAGAGGATTTGTTGTAAGCTTGCCTATCTATCATTGTTTATTGTTCATACACATCTAAATTATCTTTATAGAGAGGATCTCTTCTTAGCAAATATTTGTCTTTATGTTATTCTCTTATTCTTCTCTTCATCATTATACAATTCTTTTGTCTGATAGGGAGCTTAAATGCCTTCACTGAGAAAACTATTTATGACTCCATAGCCCAATGGTCCATCACTAATCTACAGTGATATTTGTTGTCTTTTCCTTTCTTTAAAGTCTTGTTGATCCACCTACTCAAACCATTTTGATATATTTACATTTTGATGGGTATTGGGCTTATCCTCTAGCAGTCCGAGGGTGACTCTTAGTGATAACGTTAATGGCATCATTGTCCGGGACGGAAGTGAATATATATTCCCTGGGAGAACGACATAGGTCCAAATCTTGATGGTAGACAAGAGAGGGACGCAGAATTGACTGTAATCATCTACCTGGTGACTCCACAATCAAAGACTCCACTGGGGAGGATCGTGTTGACAAAAAGATGACCATACGAGAGGGGATGACCAGGTATCATCTTATGAGCTTTCTCCATGAACTCTTGTTTTTCTTTATCAGCTCATTTCTCTTTCTCCCTTTACATATCAAGAGGATTATCCTCTTCTTTTTTTATTTAGATGATCATCAGCCTTCCTTTATATATCCATCCTTGGAAGTAGAAGACCTGCCTTCTGCCTGTGTTGTAGATGTTGATCGTGTATCTTCACCTCAGCCTATTCATAAGGATGAGCTTTGTATTGAAGTCCCTCTTTAGTTTGATCACCCTTGTAGGCTTGAGGAGATTGAAACTGATTCAAATCCTTCTCTTATCTCATCACCTTCTATCGTTACTGTTGAATGTTTCCATCAACTTGTCAAACCTCATATCTAGCCCACTAGTTTTCAAACTAGAATCAGAGATAAGATGTTTAAACCTTAAGGCTGCCATATCACCTTCATCCTTATCCTCTTGATTTCCTCGATTATCTTCCTCGGTTCTCTGGATAATATCATGTTACAACTAAGAGGCATTTAGAGGCCTCTGCGAACTTTTTTGATCAGTTTGAGATAGTTCATGACGATGTTACAATGAGGTTGTTCCCCAAATCTTTGTTCAGAGATGTTGTTGTGTGGTTTAAGGGTTTGAGAGTTGATTATATTGGTTCTTGGATCGAGTTTTGCAATTCCTTTTTAAAATGTTGGGGTGAGAACAAGTCTCTTGATTAGTACTTGGTTGAATTTTATGCTTTGGGGAGAGGGGAAGAGGAAGCCTTGGATGTCTTCAATGGGGGGTTTTACAATGTTTATCATAACATGCAAGTAGAAGTATGACCTTCTGAGACTGTTTCCATGGTATACTATGTTATGGCTCGGCATTCAGATTTTGTCCTTCTCTTGAGAGAAAGGAAATATTCATCCTTAAAATTCTTATTTGAAGATGTTGAAGAAGTTGAGGAGAACATCCATACTAGAAAGAAGATTCGAGATCGAGCATATTTTGAAAGTCTGCATGCACAAGATGAGCAACAAGAGGATTGTCACTATATTTCAGATCTAGAGTAGCAACAAGATTGTAAGTATGTTTTACATTTGGAACCAGATTCTTTAGTATGCTCAGATTTTCCTATAGACAGGGATGCATGTCATGTTTATGATCAGTTTTCAAAATTTTGTGAGCATGAGATAACATATGATTGTATAAATAATCATATGTTCCTAGTTGAGCATTATCAATGTGATTTAAATTATGTTGTGCAATTATCTCATGATCATTATTTTAAAGAAGAAGTTGTCTCTCCTGATGACCATGATCTGCTTATGAAAGAGAAAGAAGGTTATCATTTTTCAAGAAAAGAGGCATTCATGGATGAGCAGTCTTTTCCTGAGTATCAACAGGTTTCTTATCTTTGTTTCAAAGATTCATTTGCAGCCTTGTTGGAGTCAATTTTTTCAGATTTTCTGAAAATTTCAGATATCATTTCACCAGCGTCCACGGGTGAGTATGGTTTTCTAAAGGATTCTCTATCACTGTTAGTATATTTCTGTTTTTATCTATTGATCAGTGATAGAGACAAGATCATCTCAGTCTCAAAATTACTTGAATGGCTACTATGGAAATCTGCTTTTAATTGAACAAATTGCGTATTTGGTTAGAGGTAGGGTAATGTAGGAAATAAGCTCACTTCCCGAGCATTTGTTTTCCTTAGTTTATAGAGGGTCTTTCAGTTTCCTTGAATAAGTGGCAATTGTTAGCAATGTTTAGAGGTTGGCTCCATATCCCAACGGATAAGGCGATTGGAACTACTAAGGTTATTGGAAGCCTCACATGGAGGCCCCCATCCCAATTGCACCCTGATGTTAGCACAAACATATGCAACAAAAAAAGTAACTCAAAAGCGTTGTGACCCCTAGTTTTGGAAAGTGGCGCTACCAATTTTTTTGTTCGAAACAAGCCGGCCAAGTCCTTTGTTTGCACAGGAAACGTCCAAACTCAACATTCAGAGCAGTCCATTTCAGGCTTGAAAAGAAAGCAAACAAGTGGGTTCATTTTTCAGCCGTAATATCTAAGTGAGTGCAAGATCAGTCGTCAGATCAAGAAAAGATTAAGTCACGACCGTCAGATCTCATTGGAAAGAGATCGACGGTGGGGAGGCATTGAGGGGATCAAGAAACAAATTAAAGTTTCTACAATTTGTGAGCCCGCAATTGCTCATAATCGTTGATCTTGCTAGATCAACAGATCAACGGTGCATATCGATGCCGCTGTGAACGAGCATCTTCGCATTGTGGGGATCAGGAAGGAAATTAAATTTTGTGCAATTTGTGAGCCCACAATTGCTCAAAATCGTTGATCTTTCAGCAAGGAATGCGTGTGAGGTGATATCATACTCCGGGATGAAGCAATCAGAAGATGAGTGAGTAAAGGATTGTCGAATTCCCGGAGTTCATCTGGACCATCCATCAGCGAGGAAACGCTGTGCCAGATCTCTCACTTCGGGGACTTGGCACTCTGGAAAGCTTGTGGAGTGAAGCACTAGAGCTAGAAAACTTCTGAAGTCTGAACTCCTGAAGTGAATCTCGACTGTCCAAATCAAGAGGCCACGTGCAGGCAGATCTAGCACTTCATAAATACGACACTTCAGAGGATTGCGTGAGCAATCAGAAGAAAAATACTGAAGCCTGAACTCTCGAAGTAAATCTCAGTCGTCCAAAACAAGAGGAAATGTGGAGGAATTTCTCTCACTTCTAAGATACGACACTCCGAAGGATTGTAAGAACTATGCATTGAAAAGGTTCGAAGCCTGAACTCCCGAAAAAATTGTGGACCATTGATCTCAAATCAACAAGAACCGTTGATCTTTGTAGCAGGTAAGAAATGAATATCACCCAAAGTCCTGAAGTAACGCGAAGCTGCCACATCAACTGGAAGAAAGTACTTCGAGAGATATTCATGCCTGCATAAAAAATCTCTCGAATCTCGAAGTCCCAAAGTAACGAGAAGCTTCCACGTCAACCGAAATAAAGTTACTTTAGAAGATTTCCATCCAAATATCCTGAAGTCCCAAAGTGACGTCAGGATGACATGTCGCTTCAGGCCCTACCACTCCACGAGTGTTTTTTAATTCAACACATGGCACTTATCCACTGAGGCCGCGTAGCATTCATTTCAGGTTGCCATGTCACTCCGGGCCCGTACCACTCCGGGATTTTTTCATGCTTCACTATCCAGAACACCTGAAGGCCAAAGTGCTGAAGACACATGACACTCATCCATCAATAGTTGTCACAACATAGATCGATGACCACACTTCATTGCAGGGATGGAAAGTGCTCGAGCGATAAATCTTAGAGCGGTCCCGCAATCGAAACCATGGTATATAAAAAGAGGTATGTGGTAGTTGGTGGTGTATTGCGGGGGTCGAAGCGGTGTGGATCCAAACCACCCTTGGAAACTTCCACAATCACGTTCTTATATAGGGCCCAATCCGAGAGAAACGCATGGCAACAAACTAGGCATTAAGCCTCATCTTGATCCTAAGGAGATATTAGTAAATGAAAGAAGTATTGGTGGTTGAACAATCGAATGCCCCCTTAAATGGAAGCATGGAGGTTCTGGTTGAGGAGACAAAAAATTGTCAGCCTGAAGTACCACAGAGGGAAGTTTCTCCTACACACCCATACTAACCAGAGTTTCCTTCTGACAGAAGGAACAAGACAAACAATAGAAGACACATGGCACTGGAAAAGAGGCACCCAAGAAGCAAGACATGTCAACTGTTTTGATTATAAATTCATTGGATGAATGATATGCAAAAGGGAGGAGGGGGGGTTTCAGGCCCAAGAATGAAGGAGGTTTTGAGAAATGTTTATGACTGTATATTTCAGTTTGTAAGTTGGAGGGGCATGTGGTTGTAAATTGTATTGTTATTGAAGACTCATATGAGTTGTTTCATCAGATTTGTCTTTTATGTTCTCTGTTCTATTCTTCATCTTGTTTGAATGTGATTGTTGATTTTAAGGATTAAAATTTGCCTTTGATTGATAGATTCTCGATGCAATAGAGGATCTGTTGTAAGCTTGCCTATCTATCATTGTTTACTGTTCAGACACATCTAAATTCTCTTCGTAGAGAGGATCTTTGCTTAGCGAATATTCGTCTTTATGTTATTCTCTTATTCTTCTCTTCATCATTATAAAAATCTTTTGTCTGATAGGGAACTTAAATGCCTTCAATGAGAAGACTGTTTATGACTCCATAGCCCAATGGTCCATCACTAATCTGCAATGCTATCTGTTGTCTTTTCCTTTCTTTAAAGTCTTGTTGATCCACCTACTCAAACCATTTTAATAAATTTACATTTTGATGGGTATTGGGATTATCCTCTAGCAGTCTGAGGGTGACTCTCAGTGCTAACAAATTTCAATATTTGGAAATTGCCTCTGGGATTTGGACTTGGATCACAAGGAGGTTCTTATGTAGGGTTTCGCTCTTCTTCTAAATCCTCACAGGATTCACTCTGGATTTTTGTTTATCATTAGTAATCAGACATTGTGTCTATGCGCTCTGGTTCTTAAATGTTTGGGATATGTCTTTCTAGTTATATTTGGGAATGGTTGTGTCAGTAACTTCAATTCATGTTACAATAATTTATGGAAGAATAATGTGTTTCTTAAATTCTACTTCTAGGTTACCTCCCATGTGTGTTGGAGTTATTTTTAGTCAACTTGACTTCAATTCGACCCTGTCGTCCTTAGTTATCTCTAATTCGGGCTAAAAAATCATGGACCACAAGGATATTTTGGAAATTAGGAGAACTCTATGAAGACATGAGATGTCTATTCAATGTAATAAAAGCTCCCTGTTCTCGATGACCTCCACAGTTTATGAGAATAAACATCAATATGCCACTTAGAATGTGACAGTTATGAATCTTTTGGTCCAACAAAGGTAGAAATTGGGTGTTCTGGTTCAAGGAGAGTGCAACATGCTAATGAACCTGTTCATCAACCTTAGTAAAGACTCCCACTCCACAACCTCAAACAACAAGATTCCAATCAACTTTTCCCATGCAGATTTCAAAGAGGAGGAGACAATACACCAAATAAAAGATGACATGGACATTGAGTAGCAAAATTATCTTCCCTCTAATGTTGGTCAAGAGGAGGCAAACAACAATCATGTGTTTTGTTCGTTCTTATGTTTTTAAAAGTAATTAGAACAATAGGCATTTTTATTCAGCAATTTACTTGCAAGAATAGCTAGGATGTAATAATCTTATACATTAGCAAACTTTGTTATGTGATTTCTTAGAAATGCCATTTTTGTATGTATGATTGATGTTAGCTTCGATGAAACCTTTTTAATATAATATTCCCCAATTTCAGTTTTTAAAACAATTTACATTCACAAAAAACTGTTATTAATTTATTATTATTATTTTAAGCTAACCCAGACATACTTATATTAATAATGAGAAACCATACATATGTTGTGATGGTGGCTCGCCACTAGGGAAACTACACTAACAATAAAAGGGCAATATATGAAGCTTTATAGGCTTAGTGACATAATTAAACCATGAACTATTTTTGAAGTGAATTCATGATTTCCTATGATATGACTTCTATGAATAGATGTGGTCTGAGAGGATTGGCCTTACAGATGAGAAAACAAAAAATCCATATACCAACACATTCTTAGAATTAGATAGGAAGGGTGACCATGACATCATTTGGAACCTGAAGTCCAACTTGGTTGGCATCCTGTTGGTTAGTGAAGTCCAAACCCACCATTCGTTGAGACAATATGGATACTTTGTGCTCAACATCTATAATCTGCATATGTATGTCATCTATATGGAGCATGACTTCACTGTAAGCTTTGTGCCACTCAACCAAAACCTTTCCCATTAAGGTTTTGATCGTCTAGTATAGTTCCACGTTCTTGTGGTAAGTGTCTTCTCTATCTTTGGAGGAGCATGTATTTTCCACCCATGAGCGATCCCGTGCTTCAACTAGTTCCCATTCTTTTTGAATTTCCAGTGGTGTTTGTGCACAAAATACTCTTGTCGATTCCTCTACATGCAATTGAGTCCTTGTGGCAAGATGCCGGACTCTTCGACTTTGCACCCTACATTGAGGGGCTCCTCTTGTTAGTTTAAAATATATTGATAGTTTTTTTAAAGTTTAAAATAATTAAAATTATAGTTACAATATACAATAAACACAAAGTAAACAAGGGCTACAAATAATCCTCACCTTATAGAAAATTTGAAAAATTAAAAAGTACATTTTACATTTTTTTCTTTCTCATTTAACTAGTAGATGATTTAAATTTAAAATATCATTTTGATTTTCTGTACATAATTAGATTTCAGTACAATATATAAAATTTGATTTTTCGATATATGAATCTCAAATTTATGCATTCAATTGAGAATTTGAATGGTAACATTCATATAACTCTTTTTGTGAAATAATTAGAGGTAGTGCATAATTATATTTCAGTACAATATATAAAATTTGAATTTTCGATATATAAATCTCAAATTTATGCATTCAATTGAGAATTTGAATTGTAATATTCATATAAATTTTCTTGTAAAATAATTAGATGTAGTGCATGAATTGTGATATTCATATAAATCTTCTTGTGAAATAATTAGATGTAGTGAATGCCTTAGAGTAAATCAATAAATATTTTTATTATTTTAACCAAAACATAAAAATATATATAATATAAGGGTTGTAGTTGAGGCTTGCCGTAATGTTACAAAAATTATAGAATAAGAAATTATCAGTTCTAATTTCTAATAATACTTTAGCTACGAAAACTACCTTCTCCTATTTTTTTGCATGAGAAAATTATGACAGATTTCTTACATGACAAAATACAGAAACAATACATGCTTAAATTGGATTATGTACCTAGTTTCTTGTCACTATTGGATATGCTATTGAATGAGGTTTTTTCTTCTTTACTACTATTGTCCAAGTTTTTGTTGCTTTCGATGAATTTGATGTTGCTCCCTCCAATCCGGGTTTTCCTTAGCTTGGGGTTTATGGTTGTTCTAGAATCTCCTCTTCTTCTGCTTGGTTCGCTTAGCTTTCCTTTTCCTGCGAACTAAGAGAGCTTTTCGCTTCTTGATCCAAATCTAGGCGAATAACATATTCTTCTTTCACTGTATCCCGTGGTACCACATCTTGCTCTTTTGATGGGGTTTCCTTGATTTCTTCTAATTCCATGTTTGACTCATGTCCATGCGAAGGTCCAAGTCAGTGGACTCATCCTTATTAATCACTTGATGTTCTGCCTTGGGGCCAACCCACCAGGTTGAATTTTTTTCGTGCTTCCTAGCTTGCCTTGGCCCTTTCAAAAAAAATGTTTCCAAATGCCATGTTTCAAAACAAACTCTATACTGAAAAGATATTTTTTCATAATCCGACTTTTGTGTCTAGGAGAAGTTTTGACTTGTCAAGTTTATTTATGCTGGAAACCCTTTGTTGAAGTCCATTCCACACATATTTGAGCATATGTAGTGATATTTTGGTTCTTTGCTTCCTCACTTTTGTAATGGAATTCTTCAAGGGTGTTCACAATGGCTTAGAGGGAGGGTAAACCCCAAAGGTGGAGGGACAAATTTAGAAGTTTAACTCATACCGAAGTCGGTGATAGAGTATCTATCATTGGATAGAAGGATGGGGTCTATGGTTTCATGCATAATTGATATTTACCAGCGACATGATTTTGATATTAAATCATTGTCAGCATTCTAAAATTCAGTGGTGCAGATCAACTAGGCAAGGCCAAACACTGTTGAAATGGAATACAAGTGCTCTAAAAGGTTGTCTTAGATACAACATATTTCCTTAATTGAATAGTAATAACTAGAGCCTCCTTAACCCACAATCGATTAGAAGGTGTACTTTAATGGACTTGATACTTCTCCAGAGGTGTACTTTAAAACACTCAGAACTTTTTCTTTTAAATCGTATTTTCTTTGTAAGTGACAATTAACTTAATTAATGCCAACTATGGAATCTTTGCCTTGAAACTTCTTCGTGTGCACTTTTAAAGATACTCGGAAACTTCCATTTTCTTAATTATGTTTTCTTATCATGTACATTACCAAGTATAGAATCTCGTTTGACTTATACTTATTTATACCCACTTTAAAAATACTTAGATAACCTTATTCAATTTTAACTATCAAATATTTTGGACCATTAGCTTAGAAATTATTTACATATATATATTTTTAAATCTTTTTATTTATTTTTTATACTTTATAACTTTATTCTTTTTAACTATAAAATATTTTGGGCCAACAACCGTAAATATTTGTAAAATAAACTTGATCACACATGAAGAGACCACTCTGATACCACTTGGAGCAAACCTCTTGTTCACTTCACTTATCATCCATTATAACACAGTAGAATCTATATATTCTTCACTTCACTTATTATTCATTATAACACGATCTAATCTATATATTCCTCACAGTATAAATAATGACGTTGGCTAGTTTTTCTACGACATGGTTATAAATTTATATGAATCACCGTTTTTTGTTGTTCAGAATCCATTTCTGATTACAAAAATGGATTCAGCTTGCTGAAAAACTCCCAAAGCACTAGGATTTTATAGAAATAATCACTTAAATATACCAATTCAACAATTTCTCACCAGATTTCTAATAAATATCCCTGAAAAAATCTACATTTAATAGAATCTTTAACCTACAAAATAAATAATTATTTGTTATTCCTGATATGTCTTGATACAATGAACGTGCATATAAATACATGATATGTCTTGACATACAATGAGCGTGTAATGAAGGAGAGGCCAAATCTGTCAAATCCCCATGTCAACCGTGAATTCCAAACAAACTGAAAATGCAGGCGTTATTCGATAGGATGGCACGTCACTGTCAGCTTTCTACGAGGAACTTTTCATCTGATTGATTATAGTTTATTAACTACCCATCATTTATTACGATTTGGTGTGGATAATAACCATTAAAAAATTACGGGTTAATAAGATTTAAACATAAAAAATAAAATTGGAAACATGGGTCATCGGATACCATCACATGCACTCACACAGCAGTTCACGTAAACATAAGGAGTGGAGTAAGATAATTTTATAGTATAGTTCTTTTTTATCATAAATATATCGAAAATTTATATAAAGTTAGGTTTCTAGAGTTCAATCATGATCTTAAATTTTTTATAGGGTAGGTTTTGGATAATTTTGAATCAATTTAAAACTTTGAAAAACTAAATTTGAATCAATTAAAAGAGAAAATTGCTACATGCTTGAATGTTTCCATAATGTCATGACCACAATAAACTAAGAAGAGAGGCATTTACTCGATTGGGTTGTGCTCTAGTAGTAAACTAATTAGAGTTCATTACAATTAGCTCAAATTGGATTCTCACTCTATTTGAGAATTCTTGAAATAATAGGAGTTTCAATCTAAACTAAAATTGGATGCTTTTTTGGAAAAGAGGCTTATAAACAATATGAGATATGAGATCTCCTTTTGGGCACAAATTTGTAAAGTATTGGGTTTTTCACAAATTTGTAAAGTATTGGGTTTTTTAAATGAAGGGATGTTTGTGGGTGCAAGTTTTATTTCTATTGATTGTGTTTAAACCTTAGAATGAGGGTATTAGAAATAAGCAATCAATGTTGAAGTTTTTGTAAAAGGTTTTTCATGAGAAAAAGTGTATTCTAAAACATCAATGTACAATAACTTGGTGGACTTGGTGGACCTGAGTGTACAACAACTTGGTGGGGTAGTGATATGCAATGTTAGTCTCTTCAATTTTAAAATTTAAATACCATTCTTATTAAATTAAACATTATCAACAAATTCAAACCAAAGTCAATATACTTCTTTATTAAATTTCAATTCATAAAACAATTCACAAGAAAGTCAATCACTTTCCCATGTAGAGTGGGGAAAGAGACATATAATGTAAGGTCAAAGGTTTAAATTTGGAGATTCTTTCTCCCCAATAAAGTTCGCAAACTATAAACATCTAACTAGAAAGTATCTATGACAATATATGTTGTATATACTTTATATAGTGCTTATTATTTCTTGATAAAGTGGGTTATTGTACCATGTTAATATAGGGGTGGGGTTACATCTCCACAAATCAATAAAAAACAATTATTATAAAAAAGTGAAAAGTAAAATTACATTGAGAAAAAATTAAGAAGTACAAAGAATTGTAATTATCACTATTTAAACTTTTGTGTGTGAAGGAAGGTGTTTGACTCTTGGAAATGATTTTCTTTAGTTCAAAACACTTAACACATGTTTAACATAGAAACTTGGTCTCAATGAACTTATTTGATACCTAAATGATTAACTAACCATTAATATATCAAATTCCACATTCCAACATCATTGAGTGATACAAATCATTAAACAAAACCTTCTAATTCGAAAAGCTTTATGTTGAAGGTCAAATTTCTCCATTTTTGCCATTTTCCCTTGTCTTCTCCAACTAATGCTTTAATTGGGCACTACTGGAGTTTCAAATGGCAATGTTATGTGTTGTGTTCATGGGCCCTTCCTTGGTCCAAATAATTCAATGCATGCATCCACTTACCTTTTTTTTAAGAGTTTCCCTACAGTGAGATCAGTGGAAAGGGAGTTGCCTCTAGAATCGAGATCGTATCGATGTCTTTTTTTTCACCATTTTCCCTTGTTTTTTTCTTATTTTAGTGCAACCAATGCCTTGATTGGGGACTATTGGAATTGTTATCAACACCATTGTTTATTGTGTTCATGGGTCCTTCCTTGGTCCAAATAATTCAATTCATGCCTCACCTTACCTTTTTTCTAAAGACTTTCCCTACAATAAGATTAGTGGAAAGCGAGTTGCCTCTGGAATTATGATCGTATCAATGTCTTATTTCACCCTTTTGGAGATAAAAAATCATATTTGTTGGGTTGTAGGAGTAGGTTTCTCTAAGGTCTTGCTTCGCTTTGCCCAATAACAGGTTGTCCTTAAAACTTTCCACCAAGAAGAATTGTTAAATTCTTTGATTTGGTAATTGATGAAGACTTTACCTTCAAACATGATGCCATCACATCTCTATGATTGAAACACAATTTGTTGTGGAGGAAATCTTTGATAGTCCATAAATTATTCCCATCTTTGATCTCCCAATACCTAACACTATTTGGTAAAAGAAGTCTTTAGTTAAATCAACATAAACACATATCTAGACATAGGTATTGTAAACAATGATACATGCTTTTGAAGGTAGAGTAAAAAAATTATCCAAAACATTATTAATATTTTATAGAATCTAATAATCTTAACATTATAGAAGGAAATTAAGCAATGTAATCCAAAATAAGTCTTCGATTATATATACTCCCTAGGTAAGCGATTAAACTACAACTAGGGGTAGTATATGGTTTCATATATGGGACTAAGTCTAGAGGTAGCTTCATTGATGACCACAAGGGAAATTGACTTTCATGTGGATACTATCTAGGTTGAAACCACCTTTTGGTCCTAGAGTATGCCTAAAACCACTTCTGATTGGCTAAGAGCTCGTCGTCCTTAGACATAAGGAAACATGATAATTACCCAAGACTTAAAGGCATCTAGCAAGAGTGGAAGTTGACCTCCGTGTGAACCACTAGCTGATCATTTCAGTGGTATAGTTTTTTCTTGAATAACAATGATGAGTTAGCCTACACTCGCAGATAGCAACCAATAATATATATCCTCATTACCGGTTGACAAATGAATTATGATAAATTTTTCCGCCTTAAAAAAGAAGAAATCAATTCTATAAACATTATATATATAAATTAAAACCAAAACACCATGAAGAAGACCATACCCACCATGCCCACCATTGTCTCGGGCTCTCACATGGTTGTTATTGTTTAATTTAACTTGGTCATTTCTTTTTGTCACAATTGCTAAGTTCGTACCCATCATCATAAGAGGGATATGATGGTTGGTTCACATCATTATGAACACTGCACTTGTGTAAACATTGCACTTACTCTCTCCATAAATGCAAAACTTTAATAATAATAATAATAATAATCTAATTTTAAGGTCACAACCAAGTGAAACACCAAATTGGTGTATGAGAACACCTTGTTTGTGGGACAAGGGACCCCCTCCGCACATCGATTTGAATCTTAATGTTTACATAGGTATACATACCCTACCCCCTCTGAATTTGAACTTGTGATCTCTTACGAGGAAACACATGTTCTTAACCATTATGCCCACTCACGCTATATATGATATGATGATAAATATAGTTTAAAAATTAACACCATTTTTAATATGTCTATCACTCCATCCTATTAAAATATGGTTTTTAGTTATCAAAATGCAATGGTGAGTAAAAAATTACTTTTATATTTTTTACATAAATTTGTTAAAGAAACTTTTTAGGTGTTTGTTTATGATGATGGTGATGATTAATATCCACTAAGACAGAATTGGTCTATCAGACCTTAAGAGGGTAAATGATTACTTATGATTCTTTAGAATTTTGTTTATGTGCTCGAAAAGCATTAAGAGAAGCTTTCCAAGATCACCATACTTTTGTTGAGTTAAGAGGTTAGGAAGGTTGGTAGTGTGATAAATATTTTGAAAATGAGATCTAATACGGGTATAGGCTGGACAATTTAAGAGAAAGTGTTTTTCATCTTCAACATTCTTAGTGTCACAAAGGTGACACACTCTTTCATCCCATGATGTTTTAGGAATTGACCAATGCCCAGTTTCACTATGGAGCTTATTTTTTCTTTACACTTGGCAAAACAGATAGATAATTTTGATCTTCTAGATTAGGGTTCATTACATTTTTATATACCTTAATTTTCTTTTTTCCTCTAACTCTTTATCACACCACATTTTCTCCTTAAATTTTGATTTGACGTTTTTTTTAATAGTATCTTTATTCTGCAAAATGATTTCTTTCATAATTATTATATAAATAATGTTTAAAATAAATGTTGTTATTATATTATACAATATGTATATGTATTCTTGATTTAAAGAGATTTTATTAAACTTAAATTTATTCTTGATTTAAAGAGATTTTATTAAACTTAAATTCATAAAGTTAAAGTTTTAGTGATCTCCTTTTAAAATTAGGTTAAAATTGATTGATTCACATTAATTGAATTAATTCACTAACATTAATTATTTACCATAATTATAAAACTTCAATCTAAAATTATATATTAGTATTTACACCCTTATCAAAAAATTTGGTTTTGATCATACGCCTTATTCGTGTTGTAGTATTCCAAATTACTATTTGAGTGTTGTAAGACTTTGACCCATAATTTCTGATTTGGTTCATATTTTTTCAATATTTCTTACAACATTGTATTGCTATATATAGTTATTTTTTTGAAATAACACCAAGGTCGGATATTTTTTTAAATCATTCACCCTAGTAGGGAGGATTATGAAACGTGCATAAGGGAGAACTATGTAAAGATAAAGCCGTTGGAAAAATGCCATAAAAGCCACCCACTACAATATGCAAATTCATACTTTTTGTCTTTGTGCTTCATAAAGTTAAAGTTGCCCTCATAAATATATTTTATATTCTTTATAAACTTAAAGTTTTTTCCAGGAAAAAAATTATTCTCAAATTTATAAAAAATATAAAATTTTTTACAGCGACAACACTATTGTCAAAAACGGCACTGATCAAGAGGTCGATACCGGCCACTAATATATTGACAAAACAACCATTGCACCTTGTATCAACAGACATAGCGAAATGGATTTGGTCATGAGTCCGGCCAGAGCAACGAGGCAGACGATCAACACACCGGCCGTGTGATCAGCTCACTGTGAATGATCAAGTATAGTCTTGTATCACGGAAACAGCATATGGCGGGCACTGTGTAACATCAGCGCTGTAACTAATGCTGCAACTGTAATACACAGAAAGAAAAGGAGTTGTGGACCCACTGACAATGTCAAGAACGATTGAGGAAGAACCAGTCCAGAAGGCAGCCGATCAATACACATGTTGATAGGCACACCGGCATTATGAGAATAAAGGTGAAAAAATCAGGCCTGTAGCAAGCATGCTAACACCAGTGGGCCGGAGTAAGACAGAATTATTCAAAAAGGTTGAAAGTGGATATAAAGCTATCTATCCCAGCATCACAATGATAGATATAAAGCCTTCCAACCTCTGTATCGAGTGCCTTCTTGGAGAGTGAGTCAGCCTCAGAGTTAAATGATCTGTAAATGTGCTGGAATTTGATATCTGTAAAAGAGGAGGAGAGCTCCCTCGCTCTTTGCATCCAACCTTCAATGTGTATAGAATGGAGACTGCAACTGAAATTGATCCAGTCAATTATAATCCTTGAATCTCCTAAAACCAGAAGGTGATTTAAGGCCCACCAAGAAGCGAGGGAGAGAGAAGTCCAAAGGCCCAACAGCTCTGCTTTGGTGTTCGATCCCGTCCCGCAATTTAGGAACCATTTGGTGATTCTCGAGGGGTGAGACTTGAAGGTACCCCCCGCCCCACAACAGAGGCCGCTTGAGTGAGATGCCCCATCAAAGCAGACAATTGTGGTTCCTTCAACAGCCGATAAGTCCCTCACCTTGGGAAGATTGAAAGTGGTAGAATCCTGCTGTAAATGAAAGGAGGAAAGGATGCGATGGAGAACCGCTTGCAGGGAGGGAGGCCGTCCCTAAAAAATCACCAGGTTGCGCTCCTTCCAAGTTTGCCAGCAAATGTGAGCCACCAGAGGGTGGGGAGCCGATGAAACCGAGATCCAAGAGAAGAGGCAGTCGGTAATAGAGCTACCTTTCCAGACTGTGGTGTGGGAGAAATGCCGAGATAGTAGATTCCAGATATTTGTAGTGAAAGGGCAGTGGACGAAAAGATGGTGTATATCTTCAGCAGCAGCATTACAAAGGGCACAAACGCTGGGCCCATGCCAGCCCCTCTTCTGGAGTGCCTCCCAGGTGAGGATTTTTCCTTTAACGCACAGCCAAAAGAAGAGCTGGATCTTCAAAGGAATAGACCACTTCCATACTGATAAGAGCCCCGGGGGAATGTCATCCTTATCAAGAGGGTGGAGTAGGGCCGCATAGACATTTTTAACCGTTAAAATACCCGAGGAATCGCCTCCAGCCCAAATGAGGGAATTCGGCCCTCCATTTAATGCAATGCCAGCCGACTTGAGAGCGCTAGTGAAGGCATCCCACTCAATCGCCAACGGGCCACTCAGCTGTAATTCTGCACTGTGATACCAAAGATCGGGGTGGGGGAAAGTGTGGGCAGCCACTTTTGCCTGGGACAGGTGATCCAGATTAAGAAGTGTGAGCCTTGCTCGGAGCGCTGGGGAGAGGATCGATCGACTGTCCAAGCCGAGTATTTTGTCTTTCCCAAGAAGAATTTCTCCTCCAGATCCGGGCAACCAGCGGAGCCAATGTAAGATGACGGGAGAAGCAGAAATCAGACCTCTCCAGATGGGAGAAGCCCATCTTAGATTATGAGACGATTGACGCAGCCACTGAAAGAGAGGGCGGGAGGCGAGATATTTGTCAACTATGACCCGGTGCCAGATACTATCATGGGTGACTGCTCTCCAATAGGAGCAAGCCAGGAGAGCAGTGTTGAAAAGGGGGAGGTCCTTGAGTCCCCATCCCCCCTCCTTCCGGGGCCTGGAGAGGGACTGCCAGCTGCACAGGTGAAAGTGGTGTTTGCCAGGCTGATCGTTCCACAGGAATTTGAAAGTGAGCCTACGCAGCAGTTTTAAAACCTTAATTGGTAACCGTTCAAGCGTCATCCAATAGACAGCTAGACCTTCCAGCACCGATTTAACTAGAATAAGACGGCCACCCAAGGAGAGCCACTTGTTGCCCCAGAAACCAATTCTCCTTTCAAATAGGCCCACAAGCCAGCTCCAGTCAGCAGTAGTGGATGCACCCGGTTTCAGCCGATAGCCCAAATATTTAAAACCCTCAGTTAGTTCGAAAAAAGTGAAAGGTATGAGCCCTTTGAAGAGCAACAGCTCTGCCTCCGATAGACCCCAAAAATGAACTGTGGTTTTGTGGGCATTAATGGACAGACCTGTGATAGTGCAGAACAGATATAGTGCATCCATGATAACTTGCCAATCTGGAAGCTGCGCTGAAGACATAAGGAGAATGTCGTCTACAAAAAGTAAGTGTAGAATGTTGTTGAGTCTGGAAACCTTAACGCCAAGAATATTGTGATCTGTGCAGAATTTTTTGAGGATAATGCTGAGACTCTCCATAACTAAGATGAATAGGTAGGGGGAAAGAGGGCATCCTTGACGGAGCCCTCTCTCTCCTTGGAAGAAACTAGAGGCCTCCCCATTGATTAACACCGCGAATTGTGCGCTAGTAACACAGGATAGGATCCAATCTGTCACCTTGTCTCCAAGACCAGCCGAGAGTAGAACAAGCCGCAGGTAACCCCAATCAATGCTGTCAAAAGCCTGTTTTAGATCTAATTTCATAATTAAGGCCTTTAAGTTCTTCTGTTTGATGGAGTGTATACACTCATGAGCAACTCCGATGGCGTCTTGAATTCTTCTACCTTTTAGAAAGCCAAGTTGTTCAGCTGAAAGTGAATTTGCCAGAAAAGGCTTCAATCGGTTGGAGATCACTTTAGAGACCAGTTTGTAGATGAGGTTACATAAAGAAATGGGTCTGTAATCGCTGAAGGAGACAGGATGATTTTCTTTGGGGATCAGTACCAGAAATGTGGAGTTAAGACTTTTAATGATCTTACCAGTGATACGAGTGTCCTCCACCATTTGGAGGAGATCAGGACCAACAAGATCGAAAAAGTGCGAAAAAAACTCCGTAGTCCAGCCATCCGGCCCTGGACTTCTCTCTTTTTTAAACTGAGTCAATATAGCTTGGATTTCCTGTAGAGTTACAGGTTTATAAAGATCTGTAGCTTCTGTTGGTGACACCAGTTTCGGGTAAAGACAAGCAATTTCCAGTTGATCGGTAAGATTGAGACAGCAGTTTGCTTGATACAGAAGTTTGAAGTGATCGACTGCCTCTTCTTTGATTGCTGCTTGCCCTCGGAGAATCTCCTCCCTGTCATTTTGAATGGACCAGATGATCTTCTTGTGCCTGTTGAAACTAGCTAGATTATGAAAAAATTTAGTATTAGAATTGCCCCAATTAAGCCACGTTGCTCGACTACGGAGCCGCCAGCGTTTTTCCTCTTCACAAAGGATAAAGTCTCTGTTACGTTCAAGTGATTTAAGTGATGCCGAGTCTGCCTCAGAAAGGGCAGATGTAGATGAGAGAGCAATGAAAAGTTTGATCTCAGATTCCAGGTGGACCAGACGGGCCGCTTCCAATTCCTTTTTGCAATGTTGCCAAGATTTAGTGTGCTCCTTCAGCAATTTGAGCTTCCAGACCAAACGTCTCTGTGGATTAGGTTCAGAATAAAAACACGGATCTGTCCATACAGCACTGACCAGGTCGGCATAATCAGCAGCGAGTAGCCAATGGTGGTTGAATTTAAATGGATAGGAATAATGCCGGAGGGGAATGCATAGTTTGAGAAAAACGAGCGCGTGGTCAGATAAATATGGGTGCTCTACCCACGAAGACGGGTATACTGAGGAGGTCATAAAGCTATCAGATAATAAGAAACGATCCAGGCGCCTAGCTATCGCCTCGCTCCCAGATCGCCCGTTGCGCCAAGTGGGTAACAATTTGTGTGGCAAGACGTCTATGAGATTTTTGGTCAAAAATAAGTCATTATAGAAGGACGCTTCAGTGCCAGGCATAGGGTTTCCGCCCCAGTGTTCGTCTGCATTGAGTGTAATATTTAAGTCGCCTCCTAAAATGAGGTTGGGTAAGTCCAGTATGCCACTGGAAGCGAGCTGAGACCAATATTGAATTCTGTCTTTGCAGGGGCCATACATATTAAGGAATGCAAAATGCTGATTAGTAGCAAGACAACGGCCTAAGAGCAAAATACCTCCACAGGTCTGGAAAGGGACCAGTTCAAAGTATCCCGGGTCCCAGGCAACAAGTAATCCACCAGAATGACCTAGTGAGCTAGTAGCCACCGAGACCCATGAAGGACGGAATGAGTGCAGAAAGGCTCTGGACTGTAGATCTGAAGTAAGAGTTTCTTGTAGAAAGATTAAGTCAGGTGAGGAGCGCTCTAAGAGATTACGGAAGGATGCTTTCTTGGGGTTGCCTCCGGTCCCACGTAGATTTAGGGAAAGCACTAGCATTATTTGGTGCGTGCTAAAGCCTTCAGTGCTCTAAGGGGCTTACCATCGATTGCAGGGGTACTGGGGTCAGAATGCTGCAAGTTAAGGGCTTCTTTCTTCTTTCTGGTACTCCTTGTTTGAAGAGGAGAGAGTTCTGCGCTCAAACCACGCGACCAAGTGTAGTTACTTTTGTTAATATCCGGACGTTGAGGGGCAGAGGGACCAGCATCAGCAGTGTGGGGGATAATTTCTTTGCCTCGGTAAATAGGGAGCTGTGTTGATGGATCCGAGATGAAAAGTTTGGGGGGTAAGGAGTTCAACTCCGCGAACAATGACTCTTCGCTATCTAAGGGCTGACTGAGGCCGGGTACAACAGTTGGGAGGTCGATCGGATCAGTGGCTGGGGCAGGAGAAGTGGGTTGACCATATGGTAAAGGGGTAAGGAGAGGTTGTATAGAGTGTGTGGGGGAAGGAAGGGAGGATAGATCGATAGCTGAGTGGGAGGAGTTGTAAGGAGATGGAGGCTTAGAAGCGTGTTTTGGTGACAACACTTTTTCTGTAGGGAGGCTATCAGGTGTGGGGGGGGAGTGCCAGGAATAAAGATTGATGATCTCCTTTCCAGGTGCAGTGAGGGAGCGGTAAAGAGAGGGGCACAGATGGAATAGTTTGGTTGAAAGAGGTTCAGTTTGTCCAGGAAGGAGAGGGGAGGGGGGGTCCGGGGGGGAAAAAACGGATTCAAGAGATGGGTCCTCAGCCAAATATTCAGGAGGATTGAGTTGAAGTTCCTCCTCCTCAGATAAAGGAGTCATGGCCTTACCTGGGCAAGATTTACGCAGATGACCGGTTTGACGACACCTGTTGCAGCGAAATGGAAGCCCGAGGTAGTCCAGAGTCTGGTTGGTTTTCCGTCCCCTCCAGTCGATCACCAAGTTCTCAGGAAGTCCAACTGAAATATCCATCTCTACTAAAACTTTGCCCAGTTTCCTGTCAGAGCCAGTTAGTGATGCACTGTCAAGAGCAATGAATCTGCCAAGTGTGTCACCAATAGCTTTAAGGGCCTCTTCAGTCCAAAAGTGGAGGGGTAAACCCGGGAGCAACACCCAGATATGTCTAAGCTGGAAGTAGTCGGATTCCGGATTAAAAGCCATTCGCCATCGCTTCAGCATAAGGCTACTTCCCCCAATGACCCAGAAGGACGATAAAAGTAGTGTAGCATCATCAGGATCTCTGCATAAGAAGCTGAGCCAGCCTTTTTTGAGATAGAAAACTTTAGGGCAGTAACCTATAAGAGGGAGCCAGTTTGTTTTCATCCAGTCCTCCAGAGGCTGAGGGGTTAAGCTTTTGTATGAAATACGTCCAACAAGAGCGCAGGCAGACATTTTGCAGAGGTTTTCTAAACCTACATCATCGCCCAGTACCAGTCTCTTGGATTTTCTGTTTGATTTCCACAGCTTACGACCTTTGGGAGCCTCAAGGTGTGTGGAGGTAGTGGCTCTGTGTGTAACCAAAGTGTGGGAGAAATTGGTACCAAAAAGGGGGGGTCCGTCTGGGGCCGGTGGGGGAGGATTCAAGGCAGGTGTGTTTGTCAGTGGTGATGGGCCAGTAACAGCAGGAGTAACTGAGGACGGATATTGGCAGTAAGGGAGAGAAATGGATGGTAAGGGGGGGCGCCTCTTTTCAAGGGAGTCCGCTAAGTCAAAAAGACCCTCCTGTTTCCACAGGAGTTCGTCAGTTGGATGCATGAGAATGTTGGTAGGGGAGTCCATTAAAATAGTGGCTAGGGAACCGCCCCCGGCCCACAGGACGAGGGGAGAGTCAGTCTGCAGGTTTGAAAAAAGTGGAAGGAAACAGTAAAAAAGGCGAAGCAGCAAAGAAGTCACGGGCTAGTGCAATGATGTGGAAATGCAGTCACACTCTGAGCTAGAAGACAAAGGTAGGCCGGGATGGTAGCAGACCATGGTTCAGAACACAACAGTAAGGCGACTGCAGGCAGGAAGTAGGATGGGATAACTGACGGAAAGTGAGGGTCCTCAGGAGTGGACCAGGCAGGCATTCAGCCCCAGGGGACCATGGTCGCCGATTCGCCATTCGCCATTCGCCATTCTTGCCCACCATCCGATACATGAGACTAGATCAAACCTCTAGCCTTCGTTCCTTCGAATTTCATCTAATATAAACTTAAAGTTGCCCTCATAAATATATTTTATATTTTTTATAAAGTTAAAGTTGCCTTCATAAATATATTTTATATTCTTTATAAAAATAGTAATGTGTAGTTTTTAGGTAATTTTTATGGTTCATAATTATACCACGAGTTTGTGTATTTTTTTTTTAATCTTTACATGTTATTAGGCTTTTTCCAAAGGCCTGGGACTATGACTGTGATTTTGTTTTGTTTTTGTGTTCGTTATTTATTTATTTATTATTATTTTTTTTTCATAGTTTAACTATTTTTTATTTTTATTTTTTTTACCTGTTTTTGATTGGTTCTTCAAAATAAGATCTTATTGTCAGGATGACGGTGGGAATTTAATAGACAATTTAAGTATGCAACTTTAGTGGATGGTTGGAACGAGTGCATGTACGAGTCTCAAAGTTCTAAGATGATCTCGGTTTCCGAAACTTGCCAATGTGTCAGTTGTTGACTAGGGGCATTTAAAGTTGTGGGCCATACAATATGCATATGTGTTTATTATACAATATATAGAGAGTGATTTTAATAAATATATATAGACTATTCACTTTTGATTCTTCATTAATTTAGTACGATCCATAAATTTTGAAGGGATTTATGTGTACTGTGTGACATGATTTTGTGCATGAACTTTTAAGGATTGTGAGTTTTAATTGAGTTATTTTGTTGTAATTGTTGAATTCTTTGCTTTTGATCATGATATAGTTTGCTACAAGTTAGAAATACAAGATTCTTCAGAAGTTGCAAGTGGTGCAACTGTCGAGTTGCAGGACATATGAATTTGGGCTTCTGCAAATATATGTCAGAGGGTAAGAAAACTTGTGCATCTAGTATCTTGTTTTTATGCAGTTTGTTGCCATATTAATTTATGTATTTCCAGACAACTCCAACTAGTTTCTCTAGGTGTTGTTTGATAGTGTGCACCTCATGCATGGTGTAGTTACCTATATTTTGTTACTCATCGGAATAGTGGGTTGGAATTTTTTTAGGTGTGTTGTATATGTGAAATAGAATTGTTGTTGTTTGATAGTGTGTGCCTCATGCATAGTGCAATTACCTATGTTTTGTTGTTGACTGGAATGGTGGGTTAGAATTTTTTTGGGGGCAAAATAGAATTGGGAGTTGGCTGCTATTTTTTTTTTTCCAGAAGCAAGTTAGGATGGAGAGGTGTTGTTGCAGAAACTATGTAGGCCGAAAACAATCAAAGGTGTACAAGGAAAAAACCTCATGCATAGTGCAGTTATTTATGCTTTGTTACTGGTTGGAATTGTGGTGTGGAATTTTTTTGGGTGTGTTTTATATGCAAAATAGAAATGGGGGTTGATTGTTGTTTTGTTTTTTTTAGAAGCAAGTTAAGTCGGTCAGGGGCTGTTACAAAAAGTGTGTAGGAAGAAAAAAAATGCATGTTTCTTTGAGGTTGTATTGTTCACTTTGTTTTTGTGTTGGGAAATGGGTTTATCTACCATAGTTCAGAAGGATGAAACTCTTGTCAATTTTGAAGTGTTGTGACTCACAAGTTGCATGACTTGTTGTAACATCCCCACTATAATCTCTAGTTTAAGTAATGCTTATGTAGATATAATGCGTGGCTACGACCAAAGCGATGTAATATGTGAATTGTATTTCCTTGTTTTATTAATAAAAATGTGATTCCAGCTACTAAGGTGACATGGACAAGAGATGGAGGGCGAATTAATCCACAAGAGGGGGGAGTGTCTAGGATAATGGCCAAGAGGGGTCCAAGGGGGAAATACCCATGTATATTAATTTATCTCATTTTCCTAAATTTTTCTATTTGTATATGAACTTTCCCATTTATGATTGAGTGTTCCCAAAGACAATCATTGAATACATGTAAGAGGGTGGGTGTGAGTGGTCACATCCCAAAGTTATTGGGCACATGGGGGTTGATTACAATCATATTGGGGAAGAGTGTGAGTCAAGAAAGGTAAGTCAAAGAGAGGAAGTTCATATGTCTTGGAAAAACAAGTTTAGTTAGTCAATTTTGTGCATGGAAAAAAAGTAGAGAGTCAGAAATAGAGCTTGGAGTTGGTGCAGCCATGGACAACGGATTCTAGAGCATGATGGATCATAATTGGAGCGAATTATAGCTGGAAAATTGAAGAATCGGGTTGCCAGGCCTGAAGAGTGAACTCATGTGTGAGTTTCACTAAAACAATAAGTGTTGTTGTTGGTTTGTTGATAGTTTTCCTAGCAACAATTTCCCTTGAGTTCCCGGCTAAGAGATTCATAGTTGTCTGTGCCAGAGAGACCCTGATAAACGAATAGGGCATTTGAGGGACTACGAATAGTGAAGGGGTACATTCCTTGGGTTGGACAGGTCCAAAGGAAGAGAGTTGGTGGAAAATCAGGATAGTTGTAGGGGAATATTAGTTGAGTTGAGAGTTTTATGAGTTGTGAGTGGACTGTGAGAGACCACCCTCTTTTGTGGATTGTTAGCCTCATCTCGGGGGTGACTGGTTGTTGAGATTTGGAATAGTCAGTCTATGGTTGGGTAGAACATTCATCCCAAGTAGCTGGTTGCACAACTGTTGTGAAAAGATAAGTGTTTTATCTTGTTGTTATGTTAAATTATGTGTTTAATTGTTGTGCATGCACTTTGTGTATTTGATAGTGATTTATATGTTGTTGTAATGAGTTGTTTAGCTAAATTTCATGTTGATTATTGGCATGTTATAGATACATCTATTTTAGGGTTGTAGACAATAACTAAATCTGTTTTAATTTGTAGTTGTAAGCTACAAGAAATCAACTAATAGTAAATGAATTAATTTATTTGGATCTAAATTTCATTTTTAAGAGTATTCTACATAGTGATGTCACTCATATGGGTTGGGGGACGTTACATTATGGTATCAAAGCTCTGGTTCAAACATCAGGCATGTAAGGGCCAAGATGGTTGCGATTTCGTGAAATTTTGTCGTTGCAGATTTTGTATGTGACTGATTTGGGGAAAACCAAAGAACTTAGAGAGAAATCCCCAAATCCGTGGGCAAAATCCGAGTTTGAATGACTTTGAACAGTTTAACAAGGTTAATGGAGTAGAGCGATGAAGTTGCAGATCAAAATTTGACCTGGAATGGTCGGAATTCAAGTTTTAATGGTCGCTTGTAGAGTTACAAACACTTTGGTGGATCGACGGTTGAGATCTCTTTTGAACTCGAGATCGACGACTGGGATTCACTATGATAAATTTAAAAAATCGTAATGTTTCAGTCATTTGAAAGTTTGATCAGATCAAGGGCTAAGATAAAATTAGGGGTTGTGAAAGGGATCAGATTGACGGTTCAGATCAATCAGAGAAAGGTCCAATTTTTTTTCTAAGTGTTAAAGTTCACCAAGAGAAATCATCGATGATCGATGGACAAATCGACCGAAATGGATAATAGTTTGGTTCATCCCTAAGACATCTCTGACCGTCGATGGCCGAAAGTCGGGGGTTGGTCGAATCTACCAAAGCATTTACAATCGCTGATGGAATTCGTCGATGTCTAATACTTCGGTGGTTGGGTGTTGTTCGATTCGGTGAAGTGTCCCAAACGAGCAACAAAAGTCGTTGATGGTCGATGGGTCAATTGTCGGAGGTCGACTGATTTTGGCGAAATGTTTGAATCAAGCAAGAGAAGTCGTTGATGGTTTGGTGTCGGTCGAATTCGGCGAGGTGTCCTAGTTGTCCAAGAGAATTGGTCGATGGGGAAGAGAGGGTGATGACATCATCATCCATGTGTCTTTCCATGTCAACATCCACGTGTCATGCCATGTCACCCAAGTTGAAACCTCAGGATGAAGTGACATGCCACGTCAACATCCACGTTTCATGCCACGTCAGCAGTTGCCACATCAACCAATAGAAGTGGCCGAAGGTCGATGGTCAAATTGACTGATTTGGGAAAGCATTCGAGAGTCATTGGGGATCATCGATCACTGATGGGCCATTGGTTGGGCATCGTCAGATTCAAAGGAGAGTTTTTCATTCGCCAACAAATATCGTCGACGATCGATTTAAGAGTTGTTTGAAAATCGGGTGTCGGGGAAATGGACTGATGACCGACGATCAGATCAATAGCTTTGGAAAAATGTTTTGCGCATCGAAAGGATGATACCAATCATCGATGACAGAAAAGGTCAGATCAAAGGTTATTGTGTATCATGATTTGAGATCAACGATTGAGATTTAAAGAATTGTTACAATAATAAAACAATGAATTTTGTGTGAAATATTCTGAAATTTTGTTGTTTTTGAAGGTCATTAACTTGCGAGGCATTTTTGAGGCCCTAAACAACATTTTTATCAATTCAAAACCCACAAGAATAGAGTGTTGTACGAAAGTACAATCTATCTTTGCATATCAAATAAAAGAACTTGAATAGAGCTATCCAATGAGCTAAACGGTTCACGAAATGGATCTCGTATGAGAAAGTTATAGCCACAACACTAAGGGTAAAAATTTTGGCACCAACATTACTTCCAGAGGGCATAACTCTATGCTCAGAAGTATATTTATGGCACATGAGCAGTCGATGGAAATATTATGACCCATAGAAGCTAGTAGTGGAGTCATATTTTGTTTATGGGTACCTGAAAATATGCAAGAAGATAAATAAAACACTCATAGCATACATGAGTAAATTGAGTAAAACAACCTAAATTTCTCTAGACCATAAGTTTCAGCTCAGAGCTCGGATTTGAGAAAAACAATAGTCATTGGAAAGGTCTTGAGGAGTAGACGACATATATCAATCCATAATTTTTATTTGGGCAATAAAATGTCTCATATATTAATAAATAGATTTATGTAGCAGTAAAAAGAGTGGAAATTGTAGCATGTAGTTGTAACTTTTCACTTAGAATTCAAATTGAGGCATGAGTATAGTCGTTGGGAAGTTGTTTCAGGGATGAATGCATCAAGAAAATCAAAATTTTAATTGGTGCAATGTTTACTTCATAAATTGATGAAGAAATAACATGTATTCTATATGATGAAATGTTTTATGCTATGCATATTTCTAACAGTAATTATTATATGCACATTTCTTGCAGAATTAGAGGTACATAAATAAACTTTAGTTCTTATCCGAGTAATGGAGTCATGGAAAATTCTTAAAGATCTTATAGCCATGAGGAAGAAGGCATAAGGCAGACATCTTGCAAGGTAGACTCGGGAAAATCAATCCACCTAATTTCAATGGTGAACATCAGAAGGGTGAAGAGGAAGAGGCCTGACTATTGCAAATGAAGAAATATTTCCAGTTGCATGATTACCCCTCTCGGGTAGAAGCTAGAATTTCCACCTAACACTTGCAAGGAAAGACAACCATGTGGTGGGATCAACTTAAGAAAGACAAGAACCTCCATGAGAAGAGGATATCATGGAGGCATTTCAAAAGATATTTGCAAGAGAAATATTTTTCCGAGAATTACTATGAGAGAAACATGAAAGAGTTCTTTGAGCTCAAGTTGGGAACCATGACAATGAAGGAATATGAGAAGTAGTTCTTTGAATTTTTGAAGTATGTTGACTTCATCAAGGATGAGAAGGTTAAAATCCAAAGTTTTCTAAGTGGGTTACCCTCCTTCTACAGTGACAAGATTCAATATGATAACCCCAATACCCTGGAAGAAACCATAAGGAGAGAAAGACACCTTTATGAGAAAAACAAAGGAAGACCAATTTTCCAAAAATCTTGGAATGACACGATGAAAGGGAAAAAAGGATCAAAGGAAGAAAGGTTTTAAGCCACCCTTTTTCATAATTAAATCCCAAGCAAATCAACAAGGTCAGTCAGCCCAAAATGAGCAAAAGAATGCAGATTCATTTAGGAAAAGGCCAAGGCAACAACCTGTTCAATGTTGGGGATGTGAGGGAAATTACTTATATAGGGACTTCCCTCACAAAGGATAAAGAATGAGGAATATCCACAACATTCCGGAGGTTGAAACAGTGAAAGACATGGGAGGAAACATGCCAAGGATTTATGTAGCCTTGGACAACAAGTGGGCAAAATATAAATACCCCATGATTGAAGTGGAAGGTAATATTGATAACCAACCCATAGCAATTTTAATTGATTCTGGAGCTAGCCATATTTACATAAATGATAACATTTTTGAAATATTTCGCTTGCAAATAAATAAGCATAAGAAATGTTGGTTAGTTCAGTTAGCCATGGGGGCTAAGAGGAAAATCAATGAGTTGGTTAAAGATTATCAAATAGACATGAATGGACTCAACACAAAGGTAGATGTAAACATCATACCATTGGGTTTATATGACTGTCTAATTGGCATGGATTGGTTGGAAAAACATCATGTTGTCATAGATTATTACAACAAGACAATCACATGTCTTGATGAGGAAGGGCAGTAAGGAAAGATTCAAGGCATTCCAAGAGTTGTAGTTGTTAGAGAGATTTCAACTATGCAATTGAATAAGAGATTCGGGAAGGGGTTTCAGATGTTTGCAGCCCATATGGAGGAGGTAGGCAAAGAAAAAGTGGCAAGCATTGAAGACCATCCAGTCTTGAGGGATTTCAAAGATGTTTTTAGAGAAATTCCAGGATTCCCACCAAAGAGAGACATTGATTTCTCTATTTATTTGGTGCTAGGAGTTGCCCCAGTGTCTAAGACACCTTACATAATGGGTACACCAGAACTAAAAGAGTTGCAGATGCAACTTGGAGAACTTTTGAAGAAGGGATATATACACCCAAGTGTGTCACCTTGGGGAGCCTCGATTGTTTTTGTGAAGAAGAAGGATGGAACCTTAAGGATGTTTATTGAATTCGGGTAGCTTAATAAGGTTATCATAAAGAATAAATATCCTTTGTCCTGAATTGATGATTTGTTTGATCAGTTGAAAGGTGCAAGAATATTTTCCAAGATTGACTTGAGATCAGGCTATCATCAAGTGAGGATAAAATAAGAAGACATCAACAAGACAACATTTAGAACAAGATATGGGAATTATGAATTCATGGTAGTGCCATTTGGACTATCAAATGCCCTAACAATTTTTATGTGTTTGATTAATGAAGTGTTCAGGGAGTACCTGGACAAGTTTGTGATTGTGTTCTTAGATGATATACTCATCTATTCCAAATCAGAAAAGGAACATGAGCAACATTTAAGAATGGTGTTGCAAGTTTTAAGAGAGCATGAATTGTATGCTAAGCTAAGTAAATGCATCTTTTACTGAAAGAAGATTCACTACTTGGGGCATATAATTTTAGCAGTAGGAATAGAAGTTGATCTTGAGAAGATAGAGGCCATTAGAGGATGTCCAATGCCAATGAATGTGACAGTGGTCAGATCATTCATGGGTCTTATTGGTTATTACCAAAGATTCATAAAAGGTTTTTGAAAGATTGCAAGTCCAATCACTTATTTGCAAAAGAAGGGAGTGAAGTTCGAATGGACTTCCAAGTGTGAAGAGAGTTTCCAAGAGTTGAAGGGAATATTGACAAATGCACCAATCTTGAAGATTGTAGATCAAAATGAATACTTTTTTGTGTGCACTGATGCATGCAAGGAAGGACTCGGTGGAGTTCTCAATCAAAGGGACCATGTGGTATTCTATGAGTCCAAAAAATTAAAAGAGCATGAAAGGAATTATGCTACACATGACTTGGAGTTAGCAGTGATTGTACATGCATTGAAAATGTGGAGGCATTACCTTATGGGTAAGAAATTATAGCTAAGAATAGACCATTGTGGTATGAAGCATTTGTTTGTATAACCAACACTAAATGCTAGAAAAACTAGATTGGTGGTATTTCTGAGTGAATATGACTTTGGAATAAAGTATATAAAGGGCAAGGAAAATCAAGTGGTTGATGCACTCATCAAGAGAGATCATGAAGTGCATATTTCATCCATCAACATGTACAGGACATATCTGAAAGACAAAATTGTTGCAACGACAAATTCGTACCAGGATTATTTAAAAATAAAAGAGACATTACAACGAGGTAATTTTTAGCAGAAATTTAATTATTATGAGTTGAAAGAAGATGTGATTCTCATGTACAAAGGTTAGGTGTATGTGTCGAATTCCAGGGAGCTGAAAAATGCAATGTTGAAGGAGATGCATAATGTGCCATATGTTGGGCACCCAGGATATCAAAACAATTGCAACAGTGAGAAGTCAATATTTTTGGCCAGGAATGAGAAAGAAGTGGCTAATTACATAGCTCGATGTCTAGAATGACAAAAGGTAATGATAGAACATAGAAACCCAACATGTTTTATACATCCATTGTCCATTCCGGAATGGAAGTGGGAAGTAGTTACAGTTGATTTTATTACTAAGCTACCCAGAATAGTGAAGAAACATGATTCCATCATGGTGGTGGTGGATAAATTGACTAAAGCGACACATTTTATTCCAGTAAATACTACACACAAGGAAACAAATATTGCATAAATTTATATAAAAGAAGTTGCTAGGCTACATGGAGTACCAAAGGAAATAGTTTTAGAAAGAGATCCAAAGTTTACTTCCACTTTTTGGAAGGGTTTTTTCAAGGACTTTGGGACAAATTTAAATCTTAGCACAACATATCATCCAGAGTCATATGGGAAAATAGAAAGGACTAACATGATAATTGAAGACATGCTTAGAATGCATGTGATGGAACCATCAAAGTGGGAAGATTATATTCATTTAGTTGAATTTTCCTAGAATAATGGGTATCGAGCCTCATTGAAAATGAATCGGTTTGAAGCATTGTATGGAAGAAAATGTAACACACTAGTGAGTTGGGATAATCCACTAGAAAGAGTAGTTGTTGGGCTAGAATTGTTAAAAGAAATGGAATATCAGATGACAAATATAAAGCTGAATTTAAAAGCTTCCCGGTATAAGCAAAAAAATTATGCAAACATGAACATAGTCTTCAGAGACTTTAAAGTGGGAGAACATGTATTTTTGAAAGTGAAGGCCAAGAGAAGTTCACTAATATTAGGAAGTTGCCCAAAGTTGGCAGTGAGATATTGTGGGCCTTTTGAAATATTAGAAAGGATAGGGTCAGTTGCATACATTTTATCTTTGCCTACATCCATGAGAGCGCATAATGTATTTAATGTATCATTGTTAAAGAAATATGTGTTTGATCCTAACCACATAATTGATTAGAATGTGATCCAGGTGGAGCACGAATGGGATTTCCGGGTGGAACCGGTATGCATCCTCGATCGAAAAGTCAAGGTGCTAAGGAACTAAGCCATAGGGTTGGTAAATGTTCAATGGAACTGCTACGGTCCTGAAGATGCTACATGGGAGCATGAAGAAAACATGTGGACAAAATACCCACAATTTTTTTATAGTTTTGAAGAAGACATAATGAAAGACTTCATTTTGAGCAACTAGAGTTTTGGAACCACATCTTAGAGTCATAGTCAACTACGTTGGGGACCTTGATAAAGAATGTCTCATTCCTTGGGTTAGCCTTGTTAAACGGATGGTACATCCCTTTGGTTGTCCCTGATAAATGAATGGTACATCCCTTGGGTTATCCCGAATAAATGAATGGTGTATTCCTTGGCTCGACGAGTTGAGAGGAACATGAGATTATGGTTGGAGTTGTTAAATTGCAGAATTGTATTTCTAAGTTTTGTGATGTAAATTTTCATATATGTATATCAGCATAGAGTGCACCGAAGACGGTGAACAATTGTAGGGGAGGGGGAATGTAACATCCCCACTATAATCCCCAGTTTAATTAATGCTTATGTAGATATAATGTGTGGCTACAACCAAAGTGATGTAATATGTGAATTGTATTTCCTTGTCTTATTAATAAAAATGTGATTCTGGATACTAAGGGGACATGGAAAAGAGATGGGGGGCAAATTAATCCACAAGAGGGGGGAGTGTCTAGGATAATGACTAAGAGGGGTCCAAGGGGGAAATACCCATGTATATTAATTTAACCCATTTTCCTAAAAAAAATTATTTGTATATGAACCTTCCCATTTATGATTGAGTGTTCCCAAAGACAATCATTGAATACATGTAAGAGGGTGGGTGTGAGTGGTCACATCCCAAAGTTATTGGGCACATGGGGGTTGAGTACAGTCATCTTGGAGAAGAGTGTGAGTCAAGAAAGGCACACCAAAGAGAGGAAATTCTTATGGGTTGGAACAACAAGTTTAGTTAGTCAATTTTGTGCATGGAAAAAAAGAAGAGAGCCAGAAATAGAGCTTGGAGTCGGTGCAACCATGAAGAGAGAATTATAGGGCATGTTGGAGCTTAATTGGAGCGAATGGGAATTGGAAAACTGAAGATCCAGGTTGTTAGGACTGAAGAGTGAACTCATGTGTGAGTCACACTAAAACAACAAGTGTTGTTGTTGGTTTGATGATAGTTTTCCTAGCATCAATTTCCCTTGAGTTCCCAGCTAAGAGATTCCTAGCTACTTGTGCCAGAGAGACCCTAATAAACTAATGGGACACCCAAGGGACTAAGATCAGTGAAGGGTTACATTCCTTGGGTTGGACAGGTCCATAGGAAGAGATTTGGTGGAAAATCGGGATAGTTGTAGGGGAATATCAGTTGGGTTGAGAGTTTTATGAGTTGAAAGTGGATTGTGAGAGACCACCCTCTTTTGTGGATTGCTATCCTCAGCTCGGGGGTGACTGACTGTTGAGATTTGGAACAGTCAGTCTATGGTTGGGTGGAACATTAGTCCCAAGCAGCTGGTTGCACAACTGTTGTAAAAATATAAGTGTTTTCTCTTGTTGTTATGTTAAATTATGTGTTTAATTGTTGTGCATGCACTTTGCGTATTTGGGATTGATTTATATGTTGTTGTAATGAGATTTTTAGTTGCATTTCATGTTGATTATTGGCATGTTGTAGATGCATCTATTTTATGGTTATAGATAATAGATAAATCTATTTTAGTTTGTAGTTGTAAGCTACGGGAAATCAACTAATGGTAAATGAATTAATTTATTTGGTTGTAAATTTTTTTTTTAAGAGTGTTACACACCGTAATGTCACTGAGATGGACTGGGGGATGTTACAATTGTAGTGTTGGGATTCTACAAATCTACGTCATAGGGTAAGAAATCCTTTGCATTGTACATGCCTAAGAAGATTAGAAACCGATTCTTATTTCGTATTTTCAAAATTAAGTTGTGTCGGTCGAGGGTTATTTTCCAGAGACTTCATAGGTAAGAAAGAATCGAAGTCAAACAAAAAAAAGGTGTGTTCTTTTGGGCTTGTATTGTTTTTTATTTATTTTTCACTTGCTTGATGTTATGGAGATACCTTAAAGCAGTGGGAAATTTTTCATGTGGGATATGTTTACAAATTATCAATGATACTTGTTGAAGAAGCCTGAGGTGTCCATCTCTTCCGTTGCGTTTGACCAATTGTTTGCGATATTGATTTGTGTTTCTTGGAAAGATGCAATTACTTTTTGTGCTTGGTGTTTAATAGTGTGTGGTTTATGCATAGTGCAAGTGTTGTGTTTTATTGGAGT
The DNA here is from genome assembly GCA_009831015.1 of Picea engelmannii. Classification (NCBI taxonomy): domain Eukaryota; kingdom Viridiplantae; phylum Streptophyta; class Pinopsida; order Pinales; family Pinaceae; genus Picea; species Picea engelmannii. The sequence goes on along the minus strand of ML779020.1, from coordinate 85,539 downwards.
TTGTTCTGGTGTTTTATTTAACCCTTTTGTCGCTTATCGTATGCAAAAATGTATGTGTTCATAGTGCTCTTTCATTTTAATTTACATTTGAAGATGCACATATCTGCATTTTCAAAAGAATACAATACTTGTTGAAGAATCCCAAGGTCTCCATCTCTTACCTTGCATTTGACCAGTTGTCTGTGATATTGATTTGTGTTTCTTGGACAGATGCAATTACTTTATGTGCTTGGTATTTAACAGTGTGTGCTTTATGCATAGTGCAGGTGTTGTGTTTTATTAGAGTTTGTTTTGGTGTTTTATTTAACCCTTTTATCGTTTATCGTATGCAAAAATGTATTTGTTCATAGTGCTCTTTCATTTTTATTTACATTTGAAGATGTAGATAACTACATTTTTCAAAAGATATATCTTACTATCAGGAATCTATGATGAAATTTGTGCAAGAAATGGGATCCTGGTTCATATTGGTATGGTTGCAATGCATCTATATCTTTGTTGTCTAGAGAAACCAATAAATGATGTATTGGTCCGTTCGGAAATGTGAGGGGGGTGTGGAATGCATCAAACAAACAATGTGCAATAGTATATGAAACAAATGCATATAATCTAAAAAAATGATTTTTCTATAGCAGATGGCCAATACTGCGATGTGCAATGCATTGATGCTTATGTGCAGAGCCTTTTTCTTTGACGGTTTGTATGCATTCCACATGGCTATGTCTTTCATGCTTTGTACAGGTTTTTTCCTGGCTCAGTGAACATTTGGTCTATTTTCAGTTCTTGTGCGGTGAATTTATCTCATTTATAGTCATGCACTTATACAGTATGTGGTTCCAATAGTTGGGCATGGATAAAGGATGTGATTCACCTTGGTAGTGTATTAATCCTTGGAAACTCTCTGAGTCAAAAGGCCATTTTTACGAGTTGATTGAAATTTCTAACACTATTATGTTTCCCGTGCGCACGTTTGCACTGGTGTGCCCTCTTTCCACCTTCCCACAACCATGGCCCCAGGAGGGGGACTTGAGGCTCCCCCCCTCTCCCTCCTGTGATAGAAACATTCAGGAAGCTGGCAACAGCTAGAAGCAAACACCTTGTCTTAGAGACGCAACATAAATTTGTAAACAAACTGGATAACATTCCTTCAGTAGCCCTCCCAACAGTAGAAACATGTTGATATGCATTGAACTTAGCTTAACGGGGGCTCATTGGACAGTTCACGGGCTTATGTCCTTCTCCCAAACTCATAGACGCGTGGGTGCAGAGGAACTGGAGTCCTCTAGTTAAGGAAGGCATCAAAATCCACCTTGTTGGTAGGGGCTTCTTCGTATTCGTTTTTGACAATCTAGAAGACAAAAATCTCATCTTCAGGAAGTCTATACCTGAAAAAATGGTCTCCAGATTTCAATCCGACGCAAGATGTTCCTTCAACTATTCTAGTCTAGGTGCACGTTCCTCATTTACCCTTGCATTGCTGCAATCCAAAGTCACTAGAATCCATTGGAAACACCCTTGGAAAATACATCGACAAAGTAGACAGAAAGGAACAATATTCTTGTGCAAGAATATGTGTCGAAGTCGATCTGGAGGTGTGGCGCCCGAAAGCCATTCAACTAAAGGTCGTAGAATGGTATCACATCCAAGAATTGGATTATGAACAACTCCCATTTAAATGAAGGTATTGCCATGGCTATGGAAATTTTTCCCAGCATTGCAAAAATAAGGCTGAGGAGGAGGTGGAGATCTCGAAAGGATATCAATGGACACAGGTCCAGAAAGAAACCCCGCTAAAGCATAAAAACAGATTGAAAGGGAAAGGGGCGCCAAAGGGGTCTGGCGCCCCTACCTTAGGGAAAGATCTTGGGGAAGGGAGCTCAACCCCTCCAATATCAGAGGCTTCTAAAAACCCTTTCGAAATCCTCAATAATCCCTCAAAAAATTATGATCCAATTATCAAGGAACTTGAGCAAAAGACCCTTCCTCCCATAGTGGAAAACAAAATGTTGAGGCAACCCAATTTGTTTCCCCAATTGAAATCTCCTCCTCCCCTTCCTACATAGAAATAATAAAAAAGAAACCTTCGGAAACCTCCGTATCTTTGGAGGATGACTCTTTCAAGAGCCCCTCAGAAAGAGAAGGGAGGAAATCTCATAAAGAAGCAAGAGAAGAAGAAGTGGAGAGGGAAAAAATGCAAGGAAGCCAATCCACCATTGAAATGTCCATCGGAAGAAATACCAGAACAAGGCCCCCCAAGGGAGGTCCTACCCACTCCAATCCCAGTAAATAATGTGTATAGTCTCTTGGAATTACAGAGGCTTGGGGTCCATCGAAGGCTGATGTAGTCAAAGAACTATTGAAAATTGAATCTCACAAGATCCTCTTGCTCCAAGAGACTAAAATTGAAGGGGAAACCCTTCTAGAAATCAACAACCAGAAATGGAAGAAAAGCACAGGGAAAGCTATCAGCACAAGGGGATCCTCAGGTGGACTTGCATCCTTGTGGGAGAAGGACAAGTTTCATTTAGAAATCTATTTCAAGACTCAACATTGGATTTTCATTGAACTCTGACATACTTCAAGTAATATTTCTCTCTCACTCTTTAACCTTTATGTTCCTGTCCTGTACTATGAGAAGAAAGATTGTTGGCAATCGTTAGCAGATTTTTTAGAGATCTTCTCTCCTTCGAAAATTAATGTAGCCGTAGATCTAAACTTAGTATTCGAACCAAAAGAAAAGAGAGGAGGCAATAGTGGTAGGGACTAAATGCTCCCCTTCATTGAGGAGCTAGTTCATTAGTGGGATCTCCTTGACTTCAAGCCTTTGAAAGGACTATACACCTGGACAAATAATAGAGTTGGGGATAATCACATCTCAGCTCGCTTGGATAGATTCTTAATTCAGAGTTCGTTCCTGCAAGAAATGAGGATAATCTCTTCCAAGATTCTCCCAAAACTGACTTCTGATCACAAACCTATCCTCTTGAATTTGGAAGAAGAAGAAAATATGGGCCCACTTCCTTTCCAGTTCATCCCTCTTTGGATAGATAAGGAGGATTTTCTTGAAACTATCCATTCAGCTTGGTCGTCTCCAGTTTCAGGGTCTCCAAGCTTTGTGTGGGAGCAGAGATTAAAGGCAACAAAGCATGCACTGAAATCTTGGGTTAAAAATCCCATTAACACCCCCTTTAGTCTCAAACAAGAAATTGTTCAATAGTTATCAGATTTGCAATTGGAAATGGAGACCAAAGACATATTCAACTCATATTTAGAGAAAGAACAAGATTCTCAAAGAAAAACTTTATGTGCTTTTCTCCATGAAGAAGAGTATTGGACACTTAAGTCTCGAAGCTTGTGGATAAAAGCTGGAGAACGAAACACATCCTACTTTCATCGGCAGTTCAAAGCTCGCCTCTCCCGAAATCACATTTCTGAAATAGCCTCCACAGATGGATCGATGTACAAGGGTTTTTATCAGCTCAAAGTTGCAACAGAAATACACTTCTAGAGCCTTTACAAGGAAGAAGGCTCCAGCTGCGAAGAGGTTACCTCAGACTTCCTCTCACACATTCCCTCTCTTGTAATTAGGGATGACAATTCAGTCCTCATGAAGCCATTTTCTGAAGAAGAAATCTATAATGTCATCTGGTCCATAGAGCCCGACAAATCCCTAGGGCCAGATGGTTTCTCAATCCATTTTTATAGAGCATGTTGGGACATAATCAAGACTGATTTATTGAGGATGATTAAAGCTTTCCAACAAAGATCCAAAGTGGGAGGCAACACTAACTCCACTTTCCTAGATTTAATCCGCAAAGAAGTTAATCTGAGCTCCTTCAAAAGATTCAAGCCTATCTCGCCCTGCAATGCTTCTTACAAAATTATGTCTAAGCTATTGGAAAATAGAATCAGGCCTCTACTAGAGAACCTCATTTCCCCCATGCAAGGTGGATTTGTCAAAGGGAGACATATTCTTGACAATGTAATTCAGGTTCAAGAAGCCATGCACTCCAGTCACCAATGACAGGAGAAAGGGATGATGATAAAGCTCGACATGGAAAATGCTTTCGACAGGGTAAACCTCTCCTTCCTTTATAAATTCCTTCTCTCTTTAGGTTTTTTCTCTGACTTTGTTAATTTGATCAAAGATTGTACTGAAAAGCCTTGGATAGTCCCCCTAGTGAATGGCAGGCCGAAAAATTATTTTCAAGCTTCGAGTGGATTAAGGCAAGGCTTCCCTCTTTCCCCCTTCCTGTACATCTTGATGGAAGATACATTAAGCAAGAAGTTGACTGTTGTAAATATGGTTGGTTCATTCCTAGGAATTAGGCTGATGAAGGGCCTTGATCCAATCAATCATTCCCTCTTTGCAGACGATTCACTCATGCTAGGCGGAGCCTCCATAAAGATTGCAAAAACCTTCAGAGAAATTCTTCAAAGCTTCTGCAGTATCTCCGGAGCGCTCATTAATAAAAGGAAAAGTGCAGTGTATGGGTGGAATGTAGAACAAAAAACAATTCAACAAATTTCCCTTTACCTAGGGTTCTCAGGTGATGTTTCTTGGGAAAAAAAAAGTATCTAGGACTCCCCTTAACTACGGGCTCCAACAAGTCTTCGTTGTGGACATAAATTATAAGAAAATTAAAAGAAAAAATATCAGCTTGGGGTGGACAATGGCTCACCAATGCTGGGAAACTCACCCTCATTAAATCGGTCATGTCCTCCTTGCCAATCTACTAGGCTTCCTTCCTTCTGGCCCTAAAGGTGATCACGACTTAGATTACAAAGATGATTAGAGACTTCCTCTGGTGTGGAGGTAAAGGAAATCAAAATAAATACCACTTGGTCAATTGGGAAATTTTCAAATGCCCATATTATGAGGGTGGCTTACAGGTAAGAGATCTTGATCTTGCAAACCTAGCACTGGGTGGCAAAATACTTTGAAATATTTATGAAAATCGCAGACACCCTGTAAGCAAACTCCTAAGGAAAAAATACCTCAATGGTGCCTCTATGAGAAATCTCCAGGTAGAAAATACCCCCAAAGGCACTCTGATATGGAATCTTTGTCATCGCGAACTAGATTCCTTCCAAAAGAACATTTTTTGAATCCCATGGAATGGGAAAAAAACCATGATGTGGCAAGAAAAAATCATGGGAAACACACCCCTCAATGCTTCAGACGATTTCAAGGAGATCTGCGAGTGGCTATCTCAACGCGGATTCACCAAAGTCACAGAAATATTTGTGTGGGATGCTTCAAGAAGCTGGCGGACCTGGGACCTCTCGGGCGTTCCAGGTCACTTGCAAACGCATAAATCTCTCCTCCTTGTTGCACTTACGGATTTAGCTCATGTCCACCTCCTCTTGCTGGATAAATGGGGTTGGGGCAAGTTTGGTTTCTTCACTATAGCCCAAGGTTTTATTTCTCTTCAATCCCCCCAAGATCTGATTGAGACAACATCCCTCTGGATGCAGGTCTGGGATCCCCTTGGCCTTCCTAAGTAAAATTCTTCTGCTAGGTTTTAATGCACAAGAAAGTTTTGACAGGCGAAAATCTGGAAAAAAGAGGCATCATTGATCCTCATAGATGCTCCATGTGTTGTAATGCTCTTGAAATGACAGATGATCATTTTGTGGACTGTCCATTAGCTGAAGAAGTATGGAAGATCTCCCTTCAAGGCCTCAATGCCACAGTTCCGAAATAGATCTCAGTGGTTAACTTATTTTCCTCATGGAAGGCGCACTACCATCAATAGATACAAAGAAGTCCAAATTGGAAAAGAATTTGGTAGTCCATCCCCAAATACATATGCTGGAAACTATGGCTATCCAAAAACAATCAAATATTCAACAACATGTTGCCTTCCCCCCAACGATGGTTGTTGAAGAAAAATATCTCCTTCTTGAAACAGTGGCAAACCATTCCTTCAAGAATGATAATACTCTCCTTCCTGAAGAAAAAAAAATGATTGGAACATTCACCTTCTGAGATAGAAAACAAAGCTATGTACACCCCTCTATCACTCCAGGTTGGTGTTTGTGAGACAAGGAAGCAATTTTTCAAATTTGGTGGAGGAGGCAAGGCATAGCCTCTGTCTTTTTCGATGGAGCCTCCAAAGGAAACCCAGGGAATGCAGGAGTAGGTTGAGTGATTTACTCCTCATATGGATCTCGAATAGACAGCTTCAGTTAGGGTCTTGGCCAAAGAAAAAATAACCAGGCTAAAATTCTCGAGCTGCTAAAATCTTGTCAAATAACGCGTGAAAATGACATTAAAGAAGTACAAGTTTTTGGAGACTCTAAAATCCTAATTAATATTTTAAATGCGAATGATCACTTCATTAATCCAATGATCAATAAGACATTGCAAAGGATTCGAGAAGTGCTGCAAGATTTCCCCTCCTCTCGCTTTTTCCACATCCTGCGTGGATCAAACAAGGAAGTAGATGCAAAGGCGAATATGGGTTACTTAATGCCCCTAGGTGCGCTCAACAAAAATGACGAAGCCCCCTCATGGATTCCCATCCCGTAGATTTGGCTCTTCCTCACCTCATAATTTTGTAAGAATGGGAAATGTTGTACTTAGGTTAAGCAGGAATTTGTTCTGTTGTAATGATGGTTAATTTGGCCTAGGCCCAACCGGTTTCAATTATCAAAGAAAATTACATGTTTTAGTTATAAAAAAGGCCCTTTTTACAGGTGCATTTTCCCAAGTTTTTTGAAGGATCTTTATATTAACATATGTCCTCACTCTGTGCAGTTATATGTTGCACACCTCCGCCCTTCGCAAAGGTATATCGCTAGCACAGACAACACTTGTGTATTTTCAATGCTTGTGCAGATAATGTTTTACAATTATCATCGTATAGTTATGGAACTCTGCATTCTGGATTGTAATGAGCGATGCAATTTGCATCATATCCCAGTCATTTGTAACACACTAACTTGGTTGGGTTTGCAAGGTAGGCACAACAATTTAGAGCTACTATTAAGGAGGTCAGGATTTTCTAGTGGCTAGCTAGTGAATTCTATTTATAATTATGTGTGTTAGGAAGGTAATTCGTGTGGGGAAAGGACATTTAGGAATCTAATGAAATTTATGCAAGAAATAGGATCCTAGTTCATATTGATATGATTGCAATGCGTCTATATCTTTGTTGTCTAGACAAACCAATAAATTATGTATTGATCCATTCCCCAATTCAATGGAAGAGTAACAGAAATATGAGGGGGGCGTGGAATGATTCAAACAAACAATGTGCAAGAGTATATGAAAAAATGTACCCAATTTAAAAATACAATTTGTCTATAGCGGATGGCCAATATTGAGATGTGCAATGTGTTGTTGCTTATGTGCAGAGCATTTTTCTTTAAAGGTTTTCTACACATTCTACATAGCTATATGACAATGAACATTTGTTCTATTTCCAGTTCTTGTGTAGAGTATTCATACTGCTTTTATGGCATCCATGGATTGTGGTGTTTTCGCAAGTTGGCATTTGTAATAGCTCTTCACCAGGGATTGTGGCAAGCCATGTGGTTTCCATGGTGGATGGGTCATTTATGGCACATTGAGTCGGGATTTGTGTATTTTCAATACTTGTGTAGTGATTTTATCCCATTTATCATCATGCACTTTCACAACTTCATCGTTCCAATAATTTGGCAGCATGAATCAAATCATTTCACCTTGGTGGTGTATTGATCTTTGGAAAATATCTTGGTCAAAAATCATTTTTACAGGCACATTTTTCCAGGTTGTTTGAAGGATTTTTCTATGAACATATGTTCATAGTCAATGTAGGTATGTGTTTCACACCTCCATGGTTCACAAAGGTATATCGCTAGCATAGATAACACTTGTGCATTTTCAATTCTTGTGTGAAGAATTTATGTTAGTTATCATCGTGCAATTACGCACCTCTGCACTGCGAATTGTAATGAGCAATGTAATTTGGATGATCTCACAATGATTTGTAACACACTGATTTTGTTGGGTTTACAAGGTAAGGGCATCGATCTAGAGCTACTACTAAGTATGTCAGGATTTTCTAGGCACTGGATAATGCCTTTTATTTATAATTATGCGTGTTCTGAAGGTAATTTTCATTGGGAAAAGACATTTCAGTGGACACGTGTTATCGACGAGGCTTAAATCAATTTGTGTTGTGTTATATTTATCTATCAGAGATTTCCTGGACAAAGGTAATTTTTACTTAAGTTTTTTTCCAAGCTGTGCAGAGGCTTTTTCTATGACGATATCTCCAAAGTCCATGTAGCTATTTGTTGTGTGTGCCCACATTGAGCACAACTATGTGGCATGAATAAGAAAGAGTTGGTCTATTTTTTAGTTTTGTGCGGAGGATGCATGGCTTTGATACTTGCGAACTATTGTGCTTTCGCAGGTTCACATTTGCAATATTTCCACACTTGGTTGGGGAAAGCTAGGTAATTTGGAGGAAGGATTTTGTTGTTGTGATATTGCAATGTTGTTCAGAAGTATGCACTTCACCAAGAAATTACTTAGTCTATTTTCAATATTAGTGCGGAGAATCCACACTTTGAATCCTTGTAGCGTGAATTCATATTACTTGTGGGCTGACATTGGTGTGCTCAGATGCTTCTACACTTCTATAGTCGGCACAACTTGGTCTATTTAAGACAGTTTATTTTTAATCCTTGTGTAGAGAGCTCACACAACTCATCCTCTCGCATTGTTGTACTTCTGCACCTGCGCATTTCCAATAGTTTTGCATCAATGATTTGACAAGCGACATAGTTTGCACAATAGTTCATTTATTTATGGTAAATTTATTAGTTCTTGTTTACGAGGAAAGGGTAGGCATATAGAAACGATGTGAAGCAAGTGTGTTTCTTATCTATGGGTTGTTAAATGATTTTTGTTTATGGTTGTTGGTATTCGAAAGGTAGTCGATATATGCAAAGAAGAAATTTTAGCAGATTTGCATTGTGCTCTTGTTCTTGGTGCAATCTCATCTCGATGATCTATTTATCTTTGGAAAATTTCCTAGTCAAAATCATTTTTACTTAGTGAATTTTCAATTTGGACGAAAGGTTTTACTATGGCCATACCTCCGCTCTCCACATAGGTATGTCTCTCACACAGTCAACAATTGGTCTATTTTTAACACATGTGCAAAGAATTCATAGCATCTAGCCTTTTGTGCTTGTGAACTATGCCAAGAATATTTATTGTAGATGGCGAAAGTATTCATCTAGTATCTTTATTTATTCAGTGGTCTACCACATTAATTTATGTATTTGAAAAATGCATGCAACAAGTTTATTTTCTTGTTTTTAATGTGCCCCGCATAGACGAGCATAGTTGAATCTAATACATAGAAAGTCAGTTAATCTTCACATTGGACATTGTGATTTCTATCTATTCCAAAAAAGTACATTGTTATTGTTTGGTGATGTGTGGTTTATGCATTACGCAGTTACTTCGTTCAATTGAAATTTTCATTGGCATCCCTGTAATGTTTAAGCAAACCAATTTCCCTTTTTTTTGTTGTGTTGCATGTTCAAGACCTGTAATGAATTTATGTTTGGGTGTACCATATATCCCAAAATAAAATTAGTGGTTTCTTATTATTTTTCTTTTTCAGGGGTAGGTTAAATTTGTCAAGGACTATTTCAGAAACTATATAGATCAAAGAGAATCAAAGTTAAACACAAACAAAAATAAGGTATGTTTCTTTGAGATTGTATTTATCATTTTTTGTTATTTGTTGGTCAATGCTATAAACATAGCTTAAGCATCGTTTGAATGACATAAACTAAAACATGGAAGATACAATAGATGTTGAAAAATATGAAAGAAAGGAACAATGCATTGTGCATGGAAATATTGACGGTGTGTTGCACATAGATGGTCTTTTTAGATTGGATGCATTTTTATATAGTCCTGGGGTCCAGATTTTTTGTTTTATGCATTGCACATCCTGCTACATTCTTGTTGGGTTGTTATATTATTTGCAGTGAAATTCAATTCGAGGTGGATTGATCGATAATGAAATTCGAAGGTCAAGGTGGATCGATCAGGAAAATTCGAAGTCAAAGTAATCGGCAGCAAGTCGAAGAGTTCAACCAATAATAGGTCAACATGTGGTCATGTGGCAACTAGATGAAGATTGAATGAAGGTCGATTGGTAGTCGACTGGTAGTTCGACTATAACATAATCTCGAGATTCGTTGGATTTGTATCCAATGATCTACATGGATTTATAATTGTTTTTTGGGTGCCTTTATTTATGGTTTTTCCTACTGTAAAGCCTATAAATAAGGCACGTTGTATTTGCATTAATTTGACCTTCATGTTAATCTTTAGCAGTAGGTTGCTAGTCATGTAGATGTAAGTCGAATTGACTATAGGGTTGTTCTTGTGTAAAGCAAGGAAGTATGATGTTGATTGTGTCTTAGGTGTGGACCAAGGTTAGGCATGTAACCTCTTATTCTGAATGACTAAGACAATAAGAGAGAAAGACACTTAAGGAATGTTGGTTTTCCCATTTGGGTTTCCAGGATAAAATATTTGTGTATTGTGTGTTTTCTTTGTCATTTGATTTATACATTAAATCTTTCTTCCTCTCTTGTATTAGGTTTAGCGTGGAAGTGTAAATTTCCTAACATGTGGTAGCAGAGCTTGGTTCAACAACCTTAGATTTGAGTTAAAATCTAGGTTTAGTAAGAGTCGTAAGTCATATATATTTAAAAGGTGTGCTTAAATAATGGAAAGTACCTCAAGAATAGATATCGAAAAATTCATTGGCCAAAATTTTGAGCTTTGGAAGCTTAAAATTGAAGATATCCTTGTAGATAGAGAGCCATGGGAAGCAGTATGTCTAGGTACCATTCTGACAGGTATGTCGAAGGAAGAATGGGAGAAACTCGAAAGGAGGGAAACAATTATGATTCGATTGTGTCTTGCAGATTCATTGTTGTTGAATGTCTCACGAGAAGACTCAACCAAGAAATCGTGGGACAAGTTGGGGAGTTTATACCAGTTGAAGTACCTGGTAAATAAGTTGTTCCTTAGAAAGAAGTTGTATATTCTAGGGATGAGTGATGGAAGTTTTGTAACTGATCATTTGAATTCGTTTAATACCATACTAATACAGTTGTCGCCTGTGGATATTAAAATCACAGAGGAGGAGAAATGTATTAACCTATTATGCTCTTTTCTAGACTCCTAGGATAGCTTATTCATAGCTATAAGGAGTAATTCATCCACATTAGCGCTAGAAGTGTAGATTTTAACCTTGTACAATATTTTACTACATATATATTTTCAATAAAAGAATAGAAAAGATACAATGGAAAATACACACATTACACAGAGATTTTTCCCCTGGAAACCCAAACCGAGAAAACTAACATATTCTATATTGATTCATAGTGATACATTGTTTACAATACAATATACATATAGGAGCCAGGGGCATCCAAAACCCTAACCCAATGACCTATATTAGTCAACAACCCTAATTCCTTAACGAAAAATAGAAAACCATCGGCAAAAACCATGTGCCTAAAAACCATCCAACAATGGACATGAAAATCGAGGTGACATGAAAAATGAGGCAAAAATGTGACACGTTTCTTAAGGAAAAAACAATTCTCTTGACTTTGCATGTCGGCCATATCCCTAGTGTATCTCAGAGTCACATGAAGTTGTAGTCCTACCATGCACCCTAGTCCTACTTTCATTATGGGTAGGTAACCTTGAACACAACAGTTGGCATCTCCTCATTGGTCACTGACTCGGGGGTTTCCCTTGTGTTCGACGACAAGAAATCTATTCACACATTGGGATTTGTGAAGTGTCTTGGATTCCATTAGCCTTATTGGTGGTTTCCTCACCTTTGTCGATATTTTTTCTTATTGGCTTCTATTTAGAGGGTATCTTTCGTGCACTACTTGCATCTAGTGCATACTAGAGATGCACATGGTCGTTGATTCATGAACATCCTATTCGTCCAAGCTCCTCCTAATAATTAAGATATTTATTTGTACCTTGTGATGAATGATTAGAGATTCCCTCATTATCTCCTTTCAGTGGGTCTCCTTCCATCGAATTCAACTCATCTATTCTAGAAATGAGACCTAGAGTAATATGAGTACCTAGAGGCTTGCAGTCATTAGTGGCAGGTTCTCCCGACATCAATAGTTGGGAATACATCAATGTCACTTGATCGATGGATTCTTCAAGTGTTCAACCTCAACACCCTTATTCACACTTGGATAATGTACTCGGTTCCTTGATACCTACTTTCATTATCGTTAAGTTGTCTTGCGTTTGTTAACAATATACCATAATGACCGATAATCAAACGAAGGCTCATTGTGTTCGACCTCAACTCCTCTATTCACATGATGTAGACTTTCACCTTTGACGGATAGTGTAGAAGACATCCATCTTACAGTAGCAACATTCCCAATATGTTGTCTTTCATTGGACCAGTACCTATATGACTTCAGTGATCATGGGAGATTAGAACACTCCATTATATACAGATATTTTCATATTGATTTTGAGATTGGATTCCACTATGCCTTGTTCATGACTATGACATCCTATGGCATACATCCGCTTTGTATTGCATATTCATGGCCATGAACAACTATTTGATATATTTCCACATGGATCTGCAGTGTATTTCAGATTGGCAACCAAGTGTACAAAGTCATTATGGATTGTAATATTCTCATGGATAACTAGCACTTCCAACTGAGTATACATTACTCCACTTATGGGAATTATAATGTATTTCAACCATTGCAGATACTCCTCTGACTTCACACATTAGGGGGGATCTGTTACAACAAATTTTATCTCACCCCATGCAAATTGCTTGGATGGCCTTTCAATTTCCCTATGCAGACTTGAAGTCCCCTTTTGTACCTCCCAGAGCCAAAAAAACATATTTTTCCAGATATACATGCCCTATTATTTATACAACATGCATATATGAAATTTGCTCCACTACAACCCACGTACATCGGGTTTGATGCTCAAAATTATAAATTATGTCGGGTTTCCATGCCATGTCATGAGATCCATGATCCTTGACCTTCCATATACTAGAAACGCTCCGACTCGGCCCTTCATTTCCATTTGAAGGTTATAAATTGAGCCATATCCAAGCCTTAAAGGATTAAACAATTCAACTTTGAGAGCAAAGACACTTTGGAAAAATTTCACTTCATATGGAGTCTGCATCCCTTTGTCCTTGAAAGTTTGAATTCATTGTTCATCCCCAAGCTCTTCCTTCTTTGTGATGCAAAACCTCATTGACTCCTTTATATGAGATTTACTTTGATGGAGGATTGAAGTGGTGGAGGCCCAACTAGAGGGACTTAGTTTCTCAATTCCGATATGTGTTATTACAGAAGTTTGTCACCTATGTACTTCTACTGATTATTTTAATAGAAATACTATTTTCTCATCCAATTAATATCTTACAAATATTTGAATTATTATTCCATGGGGATATTTTCCATGTATGTTAATGGATTATGCTAATATATATGCTAACATTATATATTATCACCCTATGCTTGCGTATCTTGGTTGTTGAGGACAAGTTGCGGGTATAAAGCTTTGAATTGTGTTCTCAACTATGGTCTTCATCGAATATCCAGACAAGGTAGGCTCTTGGCCTTGTCTTGTTATAATTTCATTTATATAGCATTCTTGGGATTAGAGTTGATTTATGCGTGTCATTCTGTCTGTTGTGGTTTACCCCATTACATAGAAATATTTTCCTTGTAACAATCATCATTGTGCCCTAAGGACATCTTCTTTATCCTAGCATTTTTTTTGTTATAACTTTATTTCTACATAAATTAGGGTTGCTGCAAAATCACTCTTAATCATATTTTACTACTCTTTCTACCGTTGAAAATTGCAAGTAATTGGTGCTAATTATTCCCCTTGTCAAAGAATTTCATTTGGGTGCTTTGATTGTAAATTTCAGTGGCTAGAACTTGTTGATGTAGGAAAAAAATTCTACAGCCACAAGGCTTCTCTAATATATTGTTGATAACATATTTTTTGGCCCTATTTTTCCATCAAAACTTGTGTTTAAGTATTGGGATATTATCTACATGATTAGGGCTTGATTACCCAATAATTATTCAATGTTTTGGATGGTTAATTTTGAAACTAGTAACATATTTATTTTCTGATCTATATATTTCCGTATTGTTTCAATTTGGGACAACAAGGATTCTTTCTTAATCCCCTTTGATAAAAGTCTTGGCTTATTATCATTTGTCTTGTTCTAGGTAGGGCTAATATTGTTTTGCAAGTACAAAACACTTGGCAATCATATCCTCCTTCACAAGACTCTTTTCCAAGCCATTATTCATCTCCAACTTGACCTATATGGATTTCACTCATCATCATATCACTTTTCATCTCAATCCCCCTAGGGTCACTAGGATTCCCTCCTTGTGGTGATCTATCATCACTAAAGTGAGGGAAGTGTCTATCTAAGGTGATAGTGGGAAGGTACTCCCATAGTTGTCACACTTCCATGTATTGGGTTGGGAATTTCCCAATCTATAGATTTCATGATAACAAGGACCTGAAAGAATAAATCTACATGAATCAAATTGAAGGCTTTGTAGTAAAGGGAAAGAAAGAGCTAGCATGCAAGTTGAAAATATTTGTTTATGGTATAAATTAATCACCAAGGATGTGGTATCGAAAGTTTGAAAAATACATCCTTAGTTTGGGATTTGTGAGATGAAAAGATGATCACTGCATATATTCCAAGGAAGAAAGTGGGAATTTCATATATGTAGAATTGTACATCGATGACATGTTGTTGATCGGAAACAACATGGATGCAGTAAAGGAGGTGAAGAAGCAATTGTCCTCTAAATTCAACATGAAGCATCTCGTTGCAACAAACTTCATTCTTGGAATGAAGATAAAGAGAGATCAATTAGCTAGAAAGCTTTGGTTGAATCAGAAGAAGTATATTGAAACAATTTTGAAGTGTTTGAACATGCACTATTACAAACCTGTAAAGGTTCCAATTCCTGTGGGAGAAAGGCTAATTCTTGAACAATGTCCAAAGACATTGGAAGAAATAGAGGACATGACACATGTTCCCTATGCAAGTGATGTTGGTAGTCTAATGTACACGATGGTCTACACTTGACCATACATTTCCCATGCAATGGGAGTGTTAAGAAGGTACATGTCGCCACTGGGAAAGAGCACTATACATCTGTCAAAAGAGTATTCAGGTATTTGTGAGGCATAAAAGACTATTCTATATGCTACCAAGGAAAACCTGGAAATGACAGTGAAGTAGATGTACATGGCTTTATCGATGTCTAATGGAATGGAGATATAGATCGAAGAAGGTCGACTAGTGGATATGTGTTCAAGTTGTTTGGTGGAGAAATCAGCTGGATGAGTAAGTGGTAGGAGATCGTATCCTTGTCAACAAGATAAGTTGAATACATGGAAGCCACTCATGGAAGCAAAGAAGTAGTATGAATGCAACAATTGTGTTTAGGAATCAGGTTTGAGGAGAGAGATATGAAGATAAATTGTGATAGTTAAAGTGAAATATTTCTGGAAAAGAACCCAACTTATCATTCCAATACTAAGCATATTGATGTACAATACCATTTCGTGAGAGACATGGTGGAAAGAAACAAGGTGTTGCTAGAGAAAGTAGACACATTGGAAAACATATCAGACTCTTTGACCAAGCCTGTGAGTGTTTTGAAGTCCTCTTGGTGCAGAGAGGCAATGGGAATTGTTACCCTGGGTCTGCGAAAAAAAGTTTAGGAAAATCTCGTTTCAGCAAAGAAGACAACAAGTGGGAGATTGTTGGGTTGTTATATACTTTGCAGTGAAAGTCAAGTCGAGGTGGATCAACCGACAATGAAATTCGAAGGTTGAAGTGGATCGACCGGGAAAATTCAAAGTCAAAGTAATTGACAACAAGTAGAAGAGGTCAACCAAAAAGAGGTCGATAGGTGGTCGTGTGGCAACTGAATGAAGACCGAATGATAGTCTACTAGTAATCCAACTATAACATCCCCACTATGATCCCCAGTTTGATTAATGTTTATGTGGATATAATATGTGGATAAGACCAAACGATGTAATATGTGAATTGTATCTCTATGTTTTAAAAATAAAATGTGATGCGAGTTGCTAAGGGGACATTGAAAAGAGATGGGGGATGAATTAATCCACAAGAGGGGGAAGTGTCTAGGATTACGACCAAGAGGGTTCCAAGGGGGGAAATACCCATGTATATTAGTTCAACCCATTTTCCTAAAATTTTCATTTGTATATGAATCTTCCATTTTTTGATTGAGTGTTCCCAAAGACGATCATTGAATACATGTAAGAGGGTGGGTGTGAGTGGTTACATCCCATAGTTATTGGGCACATGGGGGTTGAGTATAATCAACTTGGGGAAGAGTGTGAGTCAAGACAAAGGGAGGAAATTTGTATGGGTTGGGACAGTAGTTCGAAGAAGGAATTTTTTATGCATGAGATAAAGTAGAGAGAAAGAGGAGATATTGAAGTAGGTGCAACCACGGAGGGAAAATTCTAGAGCAAGATGGAATGTATTCAGAGCGTTTATAGCTGAATATTGAAGAGACAAATTTCCAAGCCTGAAGAGTGAACTTCGGAGTGAGTTTCACTATAACAACAAGTGTTGTTGTTGATTTGTTGGTAGTTTTCCTATCAGCAAGTTCCCTTGAGTTCCTCACTAAGAGATTCCTAGCTACATGTGCCAGAGAGACCATGATAAACGAATGACACATTCCTTGGGTTAATCTTGATAAATGAAACACACATCCATTGGGTTATCCCTAATAAATGAATGGTGCATTCCTTGAGTTGGGAAGGTCATGAGGAAGAGAGTTGGTGGAAAAATCGGGATAGTTGTAGAATAATACCAGTTGGGTTATGAGTTTTATTTGTTGCGAGTGGACTGTGAGAGACCACCCTATTTTGTGGATTACTAGCCTTATCTTGGGGGTGATTGGCCGTTGAGATTTGGAATAGCCAGTCTATGGTTGGGTGGAACGTTTGTCCCAAGTAGTTGGTTGCACAATTATTGTTTAAATAAAAGTGTTATATCTTGTTGTCGTGTTATTTACATGTGTTATTACTGTGCATGAAATCTGTGTATTTGAGAATGATTTATATGTTGTTGTAATGAGTGGTTTAGCTGCATTTCATGTTGATTATTAGCATGCTTTAGATGCATCTATTTTATGGTTATAGACAGTAGCTAAATATCTTTTAAACTTGTAGTTGTAAGCTACAGAAAATCAACTAACGGTAAAAAAATTACTTTAGTTAGCATAAATTTTATTTTTATGTGTATTTTGCACCGTAATGTCCCTCGGTTGGGATGGGGAACATTATATTATGGTATTAGAGATGTAAAAAGTGAGATTTGTGTGTGGCCTGGCCTAGCCTGGGTGGCTGGGAACGTTACAAAGTGGTATCATATTTGTAAAAAAGGAGAGTTTTGTGTGGCGTGGCCCAACCTAGGTGGTTGGAAATGTTACAAAGTGGTATCAGGGCCCATTTTTCAACACCGAGCTTGGATGGGATGAGTTAGTATAATGATGAAACAAAAATTCGTAGAGAATTAATTTCTGGAGTATGTCTTCAAATTGTTTTTATTAAATTATTGTAGTACAATTGAGAGAAATTTCATGGGTAATGTGAAGAATTGAGCCTCTTTGGAAAATTTTGAACATAAGTAAAATCATAAAAAATTGGGTATTTTTCTGTATGATGATATCAACATGACGTGGAGGCCATGTGTCAACCAATGTGGTAGAATAAAGACACGTACTTCCACGTGGAAGGTACATGTTGTATGGGATGACAGTTGACAGGTGATGTGGAGCCATGTGGTAGACCAACTATCAGACCCATGAAACTGCGCTAAGAAGTGGAAAATCGGATAAGTCCCAAGATGTTGTGGAGGTGGTGAACATGACAGAGAATCGGGGCTATGTGAAGAAGTGAGGTAGACTTGCAGAATCAGGGACCTGTGACAAAATCTTTATAATAGGCTAAATACCAAGATTGGATCGGTCAGACGGGGTCATAGATATAAGAGTCAAGAAAGTGTCGTAGACTCGCTACCCACGGTGAAATTTCAAAATTTGACTAAGTACCAATAATCTCAGTGTGAAGAGCATGGTGAGTCTACATAGATGGAAAAATGGTTAAGTGTTGAGACTTCTTGGAAGGACTTATGAAAGGAAGGTTACAATATTATGAGTCCACGAGTTCACGTAGATGGAAAAATGATTAAGTGTTGAGACTTCTCAAACGAACTTATGAAAGGAAGGTTTCAATATTATGAGTTTGTGATTCCGCAAGTCCATGAATCCATGAAGGAAAAATAATCTAAGTATAAGTGCAAAGTGAGTGTAGTGGAACTAGAGGGTGCAAATTGGAGAATGTGAAAGCCCATAATGAAGAAGAGATATGACTTAGATCCGCGGTGAATCCATTAAGACAAATCAACGATGAAGATCTAATCAAGAAATGATCGGACGGTTGTTGAGCATTGCTACTATGTTGCACGTGCTAATAAATATCCCTTCACTATTTTTCCACCTTAACTTTTAGCTCGAAGCTCAAATCAGAGCAAACGAATAGTCGTTGGAAAGGTCTTGAGGAGTAGAAGAGATCTGTCAACCCATAATTTTGATTTGGCATTTATTTTCTTCAAAAGTGATGAAAGTGAATTATGTAGTAGTAAAAGAGTGGAAATTGCAACTTGTAATTGTTGTAAATTTTCGCTCAAAACTCGGATTGAGGCATGAGGAAAATCGCTGGAAAGTTGTTTAAAAAATAAATGCATTTAAGGAATCCTACTTGGGAGTCGTGCATTAATTCTTCATAATTTAAAATGAAGAATGACTCGTAATATAATTGATAAATATTTTTCAATATGCTTAATTCTAACAACAAATTATTGCATGCACATTCTTGCAGAATTAGAGAAACAGAAAAACAAACTTTAGTTCCTACATGAGAAATAGAGACATGGAGGATGCTCAAGGGTTTTACAACAATGAAGAAGAAATAGGAGATCTGTATACTAGCATGGGTAATGCTGAGACTAAGTGTAATGGGAGAAGAGACAGGCAAGAGCATGTAACTATGAGAATCTTGCAAAAATAAGTGCAGAGCTATAGGGCCGATAATGAGAGGATAATAAAGTATCAAGAAGAGATAATTCAGAGCTTAAATATGTTGCATAAGCAATTCAACAAATAATCTGGCGCCAAGAAAGAAACTAGTGGTAGAAAAGTATCAGCATCAAGATCCCATAGAAAAAGAGATGATCATGGGAATGATAGGAAGTTGAGAAGCATGAGTAGATGCCATCATTCTCCAAGGAATTACACCATAAGAAATCATGCAATATTGGGTGTAGGGAGCAACCCAAGTGTGTCTCATGTTCGGAGGCAAAGGAGAATACCCGAGGAAGACATATTACAAGGTGAACTCAGGAAGATTAATCCATCAACTTTCAATGGAGAGCCCAATAAAGGAGAAGATGTTGAGGCATGGTTGTTGGAAATGAAGAAATATTTTGAGCTACATGATTACCCATCCCAGGTAGAAGCAATAATTTCCACCTACCACTTGCAAGGGAAGGAAACCATGTGGTGGGATCAACTTAAACAAGCCAAGAACCTTGATGAGAAAATAATCTCATGGAGGCAGTTCAAGGGATATTTCCAAGAGAAATATGTGTCCGAGAATTACTATGAAATAAAGATGAAAAAATTCTTTGAACTCAAGATGGGAACCATGACAATGGAGGACTATGAGAAGCAGTTCTTTGAATTGTTAAAATATGTTGACTTCATCAAGGATGAGAAGGTCAAAATTGAAAGGTTTCTGAGTGGGTTACCCTCTTCCTACAGTTATAAGATTCAATATGGTAACCCCAAAAACTTGGAGGAAACCATAGGGAGAGTCAGGTATCTATATGAGAAGAGCAAAGGAAGACCAGTTTTCCAAAAATCTTGGAATGACAAAATGAAGGATAAGAAGGATCAACGACAGAAGGGTTTTAAGCCACCCTTTTTCAGAAATAACTCCTAAGCAAATCAACAAGGCCAAAAAGCCCAAAATGAGCAAAATAATGCAGATTCATTTGGGAAAAGGCCAAGGCAACAACATGTTCAATGTTGGGGATGTGAGGGAAATCATTTATATAGGGACTTCCCTCACAAAGGAGAAAGAATGAGGACTTTCCACAACATTCAAGAGGCTGAAACAGTGGAAGACATAGGTAGAAGCATGCCAAAGATTTATGCATCATTGGATAAAAAGAAATTTAAATATCAATCTCCCATGATTGAAGTGGAAGGTAAGATCAATAATGAGCCCACAACAATTTTAATTGATTATGGAGCTAGCCATAGTTACATAAATGCTAACATTGTTGAAAGATTTCACTTACAAAGAAGTAATAATAAGAAATATTGGTTATAATAGTTAGTCGCCGGGGCTAAGAGGAAAACAAATGAGTTGGTTAAATATTGTTTGATAGACATGAATGGAATCAATACAAAGGTGGATGTAAAGATAATACCATTGGGTTCATATGATTATATAATTTCCATGGATTGGTTGGACAAACATCATGTTGTCCTAGAATGTTACAACAAGACAAACACATGTCTTGATGATGAAGGGAAACAAGGCAAGATTCAAGGCATTCCAAGAGTTGTAGTTGTTAGAGAGATTTCATCTATGCAGTTGAAGAAGAGATTTAGGAAAGGATGTTAGATGTTTGAAGCCCATATGGAGGAGGTAGCCAAAGATAAAGTGATAAGCATTGAAGACCATCTAGTTTTGAGGAATTTTGAAGATGTTTTTAGAGAACTTTCAGAACTACCACCAAAAAGAGACATTGATTTATCTATTGATTTGGTGACAAGAGCTTCCCGAGTGTCTAAGACACCTTAAAGAATGGGCACACCAAAACTAAAAGAGTTACAAATGCAGATTGAAGAACTTTTGAAGAAGGGGTATATACGCCCAAGTGTGTCACCTTGAGGAGCCTTGTTTCTTTTCGTAAAAATAATGAAACCATAAGGTTGTGTATTGATTACATGAATCTTAATAAGGGCACCATAAAGAATACGTATCATTTTCCAAGAATTGACGATTTGTTTGATCAACTAAAGGGTGTAAGAATATTTTCAAAGATTGACTTGAGATTATACTATGATCAAGTAATGATAAAGGAAGAAGACATCAATAAGACAACATTTAGAACAAGATATGGGCATTATGAATTAACGGTAGTGCCATTTGGGCTATCAAATACCCCAACAGTTTTTATGTTTTTGATTAATGGAGTGTTTAGGGAGTACCTGGACAAGTTTGTGATTGTGTTCCTAGATGATATACTCGTCTACTCTAAATCATAAGAGAAGCATGAACAACATTTAAGAATGGTGTTTCAAGTTCTAAGAGTGCATAAGTTGTATGCTAAGCTAAGTAAGTGCATCTCTTACCAAAATAAGATTCACTACTTAGGGCATATAATTTCAGTGAAAGGGATTGAAGTTGATCATAAGAAGATAGAGGCCATTAGAGGATGTCCAGCACCCAAGAATGTGATAGAAGTCAGATCATTCCTGATTCTTGTCGGTTATTAATAAAGATTCATAAACGGGTTTTCGAAGATTGCAAGCCCAATCATTTCTTTGCAAAAGAAGGGAGTGAAATTTGAATGGAATTCCAAGTGTGAAGAGAGCTTTCAGCAACTGAAAGACATCTTGACAAGTGCACCAATATTGAAGATTGCAGACCTGGATGAAGATCTTGTTGTGTGCACAGATGCATGCAAAGAAGGCTTGGTGGAGTTCTTAGTCAAAAGGATCATGTGGTATGTTATGAGTCTAGAAAACTAAAAGAGCATGAGAGGAATTATGACACACATGATTTAGAGTTAGAAGCTATTGTACATGCATTAAAAATGTGGAGGCATTACCTTATGGGTAAGAAATTTGAGCTAAGAAAAAACCATTGTGGTTTGAAACATATGTTTGGACATCCAATAGTAAATGCAAGACAAACTAGATGGTTGGAATTTCTGAGTAAATATGACTTCAAAATTAATCATAAAAAAGGAAAATAAAATCAAGTGGCTAATGCACTCAGTAGGAGAGCTCATGAAGTGCATGTGGCATCCATCATCATGTACAAGACAAATTTGAAAGATCAAATTATTGCAACGGAAAATTTAGATCAACAATATGTGAAAATAAAAGAAACATTACAACAAGGAAGTTTTCAGCGGAAATTTAATTGTTATGAGCTGAAGCAAGATGGGATTCTCATGTACAAAGGCAAGGTGTATGTGTCGAATTATAATGAGATGAAAAATGTAGTTATGAAGGAAATGCACAATGTTCCATCTGTCGGGCACCCAAGATATCAAAATACAATTGCAGCTGTGAGAAACCAATACTTTTGGTCAGGAATGAAGAAATAAGTGACTAATTACATAGACAAATGTCTAGAGTGCCAAAAAGTGAAGACTGAGCATAGGCATCCAGCTGGGTTATTGCATCCATTGCCCACTCAAGAATGAAAATGTGAATTAGTTGCGGTTGATTTTATTACTAAGCTTCCCAAAACAATGAAGCATCATGATTCCATCATGGTGGTGGTGGGAAATTTGACTAAAGCAACACATTTTACTTCAGTGAAAACCACACATAAAGAAACAAATATTGCAGAAATTGTCATAAAGGAAGTTGTCAAGTTACATGGAGTGCTTAAGACAATAGTTTTAGATAGAGATCCAAAGTTTACTTCAAATTTTTGGAAACCTTTGTTCAAAGGCTTTTGGACAAATTTAAATCTTAGCACAACATATCATCCAGAGTCATATGGGAAGACAGAAAGGACTAACAAGATAATTGAGGACATGCTCATAATGTATGTGATGGATCAACCATCAAAGTGGGAATATTATATTCATTTAGTCGAATTTTCCAACAACAATGGGTATTAGGCCTCATTGAAAATAAGTCCATTTGAAGCATTGTATGGCATAAAATGTAACACTCCATTGAGTTGGGATGATTTAGCAAAAATAACAGTTATTAGGAAAAATTTGTTGAAGAAAATGGAAGAGCATATGACAAGGATAAAACGAAATTTAAAGACTTCCCAGGATAGGTAGAAAAGTTATGCAAACAAGAATAGATTTTTCAAAGATTTTAAAGTGGGAGAACATGTTTTTTTGAAAATGAAGGCAAAGAGAAGTTCGCTAAGATTAGGAAGTTTCCCGAAGTTGGCAATGAGATATTGTGGATGTTTTCAAATATTAGAAAAGATAGGACCAGTTGCATACATGCTAGCATTGCCTGCTTCCATTAGAGTTCATAATGTATTTCAATATGTATCATTATTAAAGAAGTATGTACTTGATACTAGCCACATAATTGATGGCCGAGCGTGTGGTTGCACCCAAAGATATTATATTAAATAATATCGTGACTTGTGCACACATAAGTGGATCAAATCCCACCCCCATGTCCTCCAAATGTTTTAGTCCCCGTGGCGTAGAGAAGTCGGTGAGAGAGTGCATTGTTAAGGAACTTTGTAAGTGAAGTCATCGATTCGAAACCTCCGGGGACACCTAAAATCCAGCCATGTTAAGGGCTGGTGCGGTCCAAGATCAGTGCGATCCCCGGGTGATTTTGACGGCTTAGATGCCCCTGGGTCGTGGAATCTCAACCACAGGCCAATCCCACAAGTTAGGGATATTTAGATAACAAAACAAAAAGACTGGAAACATTACTATAAACAAAGAATGGACTGATGTTCTAGAACAAGATAGTAAAGAATGCATAGAAAATACAAATTATGATTGCAAGAGTGATATGGAGATAGAATCGGATAGTGAGAGATCTAGTGAAACATTGGTACATGGATTCATAGACTCGCAATGCATCCATGATTTGCAGGGAAAGATAATTGAAGTCACACCTATTGAATGAAAAAATCTACTTGGAATATTCATGGACAAGTAAGCATAAGAGATGAACTTTCCAACCCTATTCTATGGGAATCCGCATCATGATGATATTGTAAAAAAAATTAGCTACCAAAAAATAGTGAAATGGGAATTTCTACATGCTAGCTACAATTTCTCATATCACACAACAAATTTGTGTTCAAAATGGTGCGAACAATCATCAATAAAGTGATGATTGTGTGTGGATATGAATAAGAAAGTGAAAATTACAAGGACGAAAGTTGTTGGCAAGAGATGTGAAGTACAAAGCAAATTTGGAAAAGATACTTAAATATGATATTGGATACATAGATTTCAAAGGTGTTCGCATTTCCCCTGAATACTTCCAACATATTAAGAAAAATGTGTTTGCAATGATACAACGGCTTAGGCCTTCGACCTTTTTTGTCACATTCACGAGTGCAGAGCATCAATGGCATGAACTAGTATATGCATTGATCGATTTGTATAGGAACAAAAAAAATGGAAAGCACTGTGAAAAAATGGAAGACAAGGACATTGATTACTTGATAAGAAAGGACCCAGTCACTTGTAGTCGTTACTATAGACATAGAATCAATGCTTTGAAGCAATTAATATGTGGTGACAAAAAAAATTTCAGGAAAGTATCAGACAACTGCTTTGTGACAAAATTCCAGAATAAAGGAAGCAAGCATAATTATGGGTTGTTGTGGATAGAAGATGCACCGATATATGGAAAGGGAAGTGATTCATACATTGTAAATTTTTTGGACAAGTACATAAACTGCGACACCGTTCATCTCCATCCAGATATTTCCAAAATGCATAGGCATTCCCATACAAGAAGTTGTAAGAAAAAAAAGAATTCAATTGTTGATACAACTTCCCTATGCCACCAATCATAATGAAAATTATTCTTGAACCAATTGAGTTATCAGACAAAGTTGTTGATGAAAAATCAAAGTGTCTGTTTTCATCACTAGACCAAAAAAAAATGACAATTTAATTAGCTGTAAAGACTTCTTGATGCAAATGGGAGTCGCAGAGGATAAATAATTGTGCCTAATACAGTGTACACTAAAACAACTGACAATTTTCCTAAAACCAAACCCTTCACATATTTGGAACAACAACTTTGCAAAGGACATACCAAATTTTTGGAATGCAAACACAAATGCACAATTTGTTCTGAATGCATATGCAACAACATCATATTGCATTTCATATATGACTAAAGTTGACAAATATATGACAAATGCGTTTAGAAGTATACACAAGGAGCATGAAAAAAACAACATTGATGCTATGCAAATGATACATATGCTTGGAAATACAATGTTGAATCTTCAACAAATGTCTGCTCTGCAAGCAGTCCATATTGTGCTTGATTTTCCACTGAATAGTAGTTCAAGATCGTGTATATTTATAAATACATCTCGAATAGATCAACACACATTTGTCCTTAAGCCATCCTTTTTATTGAAACAAGAACCCGACGACTCAAAATATGGTATGTGCCACTTTATTATTGATTACTATATTGAACGGCCACATGCGATTAAGAATATTTGCCTTGCTGTCCAAGAACATAAAAGATGGTACACACATATTGAAAAGGAAGAAACCAAATGTGATACGATTTGTCAAATATAACAAGTACATTGATCATGAAATTTTTTGCTGAGAGAAACTATTGCTATATGTGTCATTCGAAAAAAAGTGAATATACATTAAAACATAATCGGCATGTTATCGCACGGTTTGTAGGAAGGGTTTAGATAGCTTGAGTCAAGGCTTAAAACCGGCGTAACAGGAGCGTCCCCACCCACTGTCACCTCGATGGGGGGCTCTTTCTATTTAGGAGGGCTAGTCCAAGGGAGACGTCCCTAAGAAATCTGGGTTAATGAAGGGCTAAAGGGTAATGGACCAAGTCAAAGGAGTTCCCTTTCATAGATTGCTGCCCAAATGAGATAGTCAAGAAGAATCTTCCACTGAATGGCACCTGTTTGCGAGACAAGACAAATAACTAGAATATGTGCTTGCAGTGGGTTAGTACTTCAAGATATAAATGACTATCTTTATCATATATATGAGCAAATGATTAAGTGTTATTATTGACGAAGTCAATGATGGCTAAACACAGACAAATGGTTTATATCACTTCTTCAACAAAGCTCAAGAGATAATAAGCATTCAATGTTCATAATTAAACCTTGTATTATATGTCAATGCAATAAATATCTTAAATTAGCTCACATACATAATGTTGTTGCGTCACCTATATTGTTGCTGCAATAGGTGTGACGTCAGCCTTAATCAATAGGTCAAAAGAAAGACAAAGAGCTCAACGTTTTAGCAAATAA
>ML779020.1:19991-52249 GCA_009831015.1 Picea engelmannii | reverse complement strand
TTCGTATTCATTTTTACATGCAATAGAGTCTAATTTTTGAATGGCTTTTCAGGTTGATATTTTCAGTTTAGGTTTACTTTCATGCTTTTTAATAATATATAAAGGTTAAAAATAATGTTTTAAAATTAAAATTGAAAAGAATTCTAATAAAGAAAAACATTTGCTACATATAAAATTATTTTTTTACATTTGCTACATATAAAATTAATTTTTTTTAAGATTTAAATAATGAATTAATTTTTCTATCAAATAAGGATAATATTAAAGATTTTTATCATAATTTCAACACAATCCTCTCTACTTCAATTAATAAATTATTTATCGAGTTGGTGCGTAAAAAGAAAAATAGAATAACCAACCCTTGTTATGATAAAGAAAATAACATTGCTAGAAAAGTCATCGGAGATGCCTCTTATGAATTCTCAAAATCTAACAACATAAATAGATACAAATCCCTAATTAAAAGGAAAATGGGTACTATATAAATAGGAAGCAAGAGAATCTTTTGCACCTATCTAAGATAGATCCTAAGAAATTTAGGAGGCAAATTCTGACTCATAAAAGTAAAGAAAACACTATGATTCATATGAGGGACTTGAATTCCTACCTTAAAAAACTTTACAAATCCCCTAATGACATGAACAACATTTAAACCCTTTCTACGGAAGAAGAATTTTTTTTTATAGAAGACATAGAGTTTGGGGTTAAGTAGCTCGCAAAAGAGAAAGCTAAGGACATTGAAGGTTACCAAGCAAAAAATTTAAAAAATTGGAGGGCTTATCCTCATCCCTCACATCCACAAGCTCCTAATTGGAGGGCCTATCCTCATCCCTCACATCCACAAGCTCCTTGATTTAGTAGTCACTTAGGGCTTCCCTAAACCTTGGACTCAAAGCCTCATTGTACCTATTTTTAAAAGTGGGGATAAAAACAATCCCTCTAATTATTAGACCATTATGAATATCTCCCTTTTAGACGTTATATGGAATTATTTTGGAAAAGAAAATCAGCATATGGCTAGAAATCCACAGAAAAAGAGCTAAAGTCTAGGTCAAATTTAGGAGCTATCATTCAGCTATGGACCACCTTGTTATGCTTAGGATCATTGCAGAGGAGTGTCGCAATAATGAAACCAATCATTGTGAGTTTGTCCATTTTCAAACTTACTCTTTTTTCTAAACACTTTCGGATTTGCATAATTTTATTAATAGACTCATGAGAGATGTTGCAAGTCCAAACTTCAAATCCATATAGAATAGTTGGGACCTAAAGTATTGAAAAATAAAAGTTCCTTATTCTTACCCTAGTCCTAGATTTCAACATTTTTGGATTTGTTTTCTAGACCATAATAATCCTTCCAAGTGTCAATGGTTCTCTTCTTGACACTATGCTTCCAATTTAAATGGAAATTGAAATTGGTGTCTAAGTATTTATAAAATTGTACCTATTCAAGGGTGTTACAATTACCATAAAAAAATAGAAGGATAGATTATTTTCTTATATTTAATTATCATAATGTGGGGTTTATCAATATTAATATTAAGTTCATATATTTTGTAGAATTGTTGGAGAACTTTGAGTTGTTTCTGAAGATTGTCAATAGTTTTTACAAGAAGGAAATTATCATTAACATATAAGAGAAGGATGACAACGAATCTGACCATGTTAATACTAATGCATCCTTTATCTTATAAATATTGCTCAATTTTATCAATATAAAAAACAAAAAAAATTGAGGAAAAAGGAACACCCTTACTTAACACAAATATAAAATGTGGAATCACAATTCATTATTACACTTCATCTCAGAAATAATATTTTCATAGAGCCTAATCATAATAGTATAGAGATTTAGGCATAATGTGAAAGGATTTTCTAAAATTAAACAACAACAACAAATGTGATGCTTTTTTTGTCATTGCAATTATTGACAATCATTGTAAGGATGGTAAGACAATTAATTGTAACATGTTGATCCTTGAAATTAGTTTGTCCTTTAACCTTTTTAATGTCACCAATCCATTAACTTTTTTCTTTATTTCAAAAACCAAGACAAATAACTTTGCTAAAAGGGGCTAATCATGATAGTCCATTAATTAGCCAAATGCTTTTGGTTTTAGGACTTGAAAATAGGGACAACTAAGCATAGGAGGAATTGGCCCTAAGCGTCGCTCTAGAGTGGAAAACAATTGTGAGCTTTTGCTTGTTTATAAAGGTCCTAAGCCCCTAAAGCCTCATGCTAATGGACCTTGGCTAGGGAAGAAACCCATCTTGAGTTTGTTCCATGAGTTCAATGTCTATGTATTCCCTGGCCTCTATTTTAATGTTAGTTTCCCTTGTTTGGGTTCCCGCACGAATAAAAATTAATTGAAATATCTCAAATTGAATAAAATTACACCTATAGGTCGACTCTTGATTACAGATAATGACAACCTCAACTAATATCACATAAATATATGTGACTCTCATATATTGCAAAATATATGTGACTATGACTATGATATCTTAAATATCACATAAATAGAGAAAAGTGTAACCACCCCTTTTGATGTTTAAGGTTATTTAACGTCTAACAAAATTATTGCCTTTTTAAGTCATGTATTTAGTTCAACAATGGTAGTTAGAATGTAAGATGTACCATAAGTTTTGTTTTTGGTGGGTGGTTAAAGTGGGCATTGTTGTTTTTCTTGTAAAAAAAATTAATGAATTTTTAAGTTATGTATTTATTTTATTAATAATAATTAAAAAGTGTAATATTTTGGTGGGTGGTTAAAGTGGGCATTGTTGTTTTTCTTGTAAAAGAAATTAATGAATTTTTAAGTTATGTATTTATTTTATTAATAATAATTAAAAAGTGTAATATGTAAATGAATTTTTTTATTGGGGTTTTATTATTTTCTTTATTTATATTTGATTTTGAGTTATAATATGTTTGTTTTTTTAAAGTCATTTCATATGGGTAGGTTGAGTGTGATTATTCTTCAATGATTTATGATAAAATATATTTTTTTAATCTCAACCTCTTAATTAAGATTTTTCTTCACAAATTTATTAATGAAATCTTTATCACTCACCAAAATATTTACCATGTCATTTCAACTTAAAAAATGTACCTTAAAGTTAATTTTCAAATTTATAATACTTTTAATATAAATAATACATGTGAACCCTCTATGTCTCATAAAATGCTAAAGTTGTTTAAATAGAGATATGATATCCCAAAAATGACATTTTAGGTCGACGTCCACCTATCCCTTGTTTTCCTCTTTCATAGATTCTTGCAAAAATTCCATTTTCTCAAACATGGACAACAACAACGAGAGAATAATTCTTTTGTTGACATATTTTTTTCATTGTTCATAGCTTTCTCTTTCTTTCATTTTTCATTGATGACAAAGTATCCACTAGGCCAATCAATATTGGGACTAATATTTTACTACCTACTAGGGAATAACGAAGTGAGATGTTCATTATCGAGGTCGTACCCTTTTTTAAAACTAAGAGACCTCCACATTATCGTGCATTTGTCATCAGCCCGGCACGTTGTGGTCTTGAAATCCTCTTGGAGCCTCAAAGGATTGGAGGATGTTGCGCAAACCATCTCACCTGCAAGCCTTTGGTGGTTAAAGTGGACTTTCACACATAATACCTTTAAGACTAAATCTCATGTGGTTGTGTTTGAAAGTCCAAACCCTCACTCGCCCTCCAGAAACTTCAACATTGTTTGCATTGTAAATTTTTTGGTATTTTAAATTCTTGACAAAACTAAGAGTATTTTCAATGTTGACAAAGGAATAATCATAGTAATTAACACATGTCAATGATGGTTTTCCTCAAATTAATCACCACTTTTTCATGTTTGTTTCATACTTAACGGATGGCCATATTCTCTTGCATTAAAAAAACACTAGAATTATTCTCAATACCATATTTTTAACTTTTAATTAATAGTTTGTAATACAATTCTATACACTATATATATGAACTTAATCAATATGTTTGATGAGGTGGTTGTTGAGATTTTCCATAGAATTCAAGTCCAAGGCCATGGGAAGCAGCATAGAACAACATATGTAGTGGCAACTACCACACTAATTTGAGGATAAGCTCCAACTTCCACCATGACTTTTCAGTCATCCTTCCCAAGACATAGTAGGTAGGGCAAGCTCTTTTTACCTCGTCCTACATTTTTGTATGTCGATTCACTTCAACGTTCTCATTCAATTGTTGCATGGGTGTACTATACATTGTGCATATGAAATTTGTTCAAAAATCCAATATAAATTTATGCCACTATAATTAAGTATAGAAAAATGTTTGTTTGTTAGTTCATTTGTTCACTTGTTCACGATGTTATCTACTCATTTGGTTTTTTAGTGTGTTGTGGAACATTTTTCATCATCAATTAAAAATTAAAATAAATTTAATTAAGTTTTTTTTTATAGAAATAAAGTTATTTACTTGTCTTAATTTTAAATGTTTCAAGTGAAAACATCGGTACCTTACCAAACTCTAAGAGATTCACCTCTCTTTTTTGGATTTTTAATTGAGGACAATATTAACACCTTCTTTTGGACATTTAACATTAAAAATTATGATTAAAACTTTTTACACTTAAATATATTTATATTTATAATTTAATATATTTTTAGAAAAAAAATATTATAAAATGTTGTAGTCTAATTGTTCTACGTTTTTGCCCTTTTCCGACTATATTTTTCGTTTTATTTTGTTCGAAATCCGGTGAGAATTTGTTGGATTTGAATATTTGAGTGGTTAATTTTGTATAATCCTAGTGCCCCGATATCTTTTCAACACATTGAATCCATTTCTAGATTCAAAAATGCAATTTAAACAACAAAAAATTGTGATTTCATGAAGATTTATGTCATTGGATTCTGGCGAAAAAAGGAAAAAATGTAGAACAATTAAACAACGCCTTATAAAATTAATTGAAACGAATGTTACCCATAGTAAGGGTCCCTTTCTTCTTTATATTGTCTTCTCGAGAGGTTACAATGGGGAGTGTTATATTGTTTGATGAAATTATTGAGATTTGAGACCTTTAAGATCTAAAAGTTCATTGTCTCCTTACTCGAGGACAATTTTGTACAGTTGCTTCTTCAATAAAATTATGCATTGTATTATTATTTCATGGTTGTTATTTAGTGTTTATTATTAGAATCCTTGTTGGATTTTGAATACCATCAATTTCCACCATACGGGAAATGAATGACCCCTCCTCCCTTGGGCCTGGTGGTCGTGGAGACAAGTATTCATGCTCAAAAACCTATTCAACTATATGATATGCTATTGAATCCACTTGCATAAATGTTTAATCCCATGTAAATTGAGTAAAGCATGTTTATAAGTCGAGAGTTATATAATATCAATGACAAGGTGATTAAGTATGAATCTCTTTTTAAAGCATGTGGTTCCACTTGTCTTAAGTTACGAGCCTTAATAAACCAGATTTTATAATGTTTGGGAAGATGATAATAATAACAATCTAATTTTAAGGTTATGGCCAAGCCAGAGACAAAATTGGTCTATGAGACCCCTTGTTTGTGGGACAAGGGACCCCCTCCGCACAACAATTTGACTGCTAAAGTCTACGGAGGTATATATACCCTACCCCCCTGAGTTTATCCCTTGTTTTTTATTATTCTTGAGTTAGTTAAGTTGAGAGTCATTGTTACAGGGTTACAATTTTAGAATTTTAGTTTTATTTATGCATCTCATACTCTACTAAAAAATTCTAGTCATTGGATGGTATCGACATGATTTTGCTAGTTGGGTATGATTGTTAATCACTTGTATCACTTGAAATATCCCTAACCAACAAGTTATGAACCAATCCATCGTGCGGAATGTCAGAGTGCTTGTTTCACTATAGGTGATGATGCATCATCACCACCCAACCATAGGCAACCTACTATCACCTACCCCGAGCCAAACATACTTGAACAATTGGTTGCCTAACATGAAACCATGTTGTTATTCATCTAAGACAACATATGATAGTCCATGAAGATTATATTTCTCCTTCATTAGGTTTTCACATCTCTTCAATGTGTGTATTAAGATTATTTCCTTACCATGTATAACAAAAACAATTTGCCACATTTCCCAAGTCATTCTTCCTCCACCAAAGTTTGCTATGTAGCACCTTGTTAGTTGTTTGCCCTTACTAGACAAGACATCCTCGGTCCTCCTAGACTATGTGTTATTACACCATCCTAATTGTCTGATGAATCACCATGATTTGATCACCATGCCTACCAAAACATATGGATTCATCGCGCAACTTACCAAGTATGCTTGGTGTGCTCTTCGTCGCGACATTGCCAATGGCACCTCAATTTAGGTCCTTGCAATTGCCATGTTGAGTTGTAGTAATGCGCATCATCAACGTTCTTGGAGAGATGATTTAAGGACTTTTGTTTCTTTTGATAATAATAGTACATAGTTTCCAAGGTGTTTGTAGTTGAGATTAGATCATGGAGATTTTGTGGTGGTGGTCTCATCGCTTCTTAACACCATGAGCTCATTGGTTTCTAATTTAATATTTCTTCTAGATTTTTAAATTTGCGAGCATTATTTTGAGATTATGTGATTGTGTTTGAGGATGACTATAGAGTTGGTTTTTAGATAGATTGACCACTATGTGTTGATTATGTAATATCCCCACTAAATGTTTTTGAAAATTTATCTCATTTTGTAGTGTAAATGATTTTCCAAATACTTTGTTGTATGGTGTTATGGAATGTTTTCTAGTGTATAAGTTTTTATATCAGTTTGAAGCTCCCTTGAAAAGTATATTTGGCACCCAAATAAAATAGGACAACAAGATAAAATAATAGTTACTCAACCTTTCTATGCTTGATGATAAAGAACCAATATATGAAGATGCAAGATAAATATTCCATTTATTATTTCCAACAACCAACATACAATCAAATAACCAACAACAATACAATAACAAATATGTAGAACCTGATATATTCTTCTTGTAGGTTGTCTTTAAATTTATTTGAGATCAGTGGGCATGTAAATGGCTGCCAAATCAACTCACACTTCCAGCAAATTGCATCCCCAACAAAATATGGCTTTGTTGATATATAGAGTTTTGCAGGTTGCTTGGTAAATACAGAAACAAGGCTTCATGTAGATGACAACAACTTGTTTTGACACCCTTTTTACAACATCAACTTGTTCTAATAGTGATAACAACATGTATAAGTGTAGGAGACCTCCTCTACAAGAGATTCAACCCTTGACTCAACTAACTCGACCCTAACTCCAACAAATAGACCCCTGTTACAACAACTCAACCAGTAACTCGTATTTTGACCTCAAAATTTCATATTCGACCCACA
Organism: Picea engelmannii; assembly: GCA_009831015.1. NCBI lineage: Eukaryota > Viridiplantae > Streptophyta > Pinopsida > Pinales > Pinaceae > Picea > Picea engelmannii. The sequence goes on along the minus strand of ML779020.1, from coordinate 44,870 downwards.
AGTGTAACGGTTGTCCAAAAGTGTGTAACATCCCCATTATAATCCCCAGTTTAATTAATGCTTATGCAGATATAATATGTGGCTATGACCAAGCGATGTAATATGTGAATTGTATTTATTTTTCTTATGAATAAAAATGTGATGCCAGGTGCTAAAGGGGACATGGGAAAGAGATGGGGGATGAATTAATCCAAAAGACATGGGAGTGTCTAAGATAATGGCCAAGAGGAGTCCAAGGGGGAACATACCCATGTATATTAATAAAACCCATTTTTCCTACATTTGTTATTTGTATATGAACCTTCCCATTTCTGATTGAGTGTTTCCAAAGCCAATCATTGAATACATGTAAGAGGGTGGGTGTGAGTGGTCACATCCCAGAGTTATTGGGCACATGCAGGTTGAGTACAATCAACTTGGGGAAGAGTGTGAGTCAAAGAAAGGAAAGCCAAAGAGAGGAAATACGTATGGGTTGGGGGGCAGTTTTGCAGTTAGTCAAGTTTGTGCATGGGAAGGGGATAGAGAGCAAGAAAACAGAGTTGAAATTCGATGCAACCATGGAGGGAAAATTCTAGAGCAATATGGAGTGTAATTGGGGAGAATTGGAATTGGAAAAATGAAGAGCCAAGTTGTCAGACCCGAAGAGAGACCTCCTCGGTGAGTTGCAATGAAACAACAAGTGTTGTTGTTGGATTGTTGATAGTTTTCCTAGAAAAAAATTATTTTGAATTCCCAGCTAAGAGATTCCTATCTACTTGTGGCAGAGAGACCTTGATAAATGAATGGTACATTCCTTGGGTTAGCCTTGATAAATGGATGGTACATCCCTTGGGTTATCCCTGATAAATGAATGGTACATTCCTTGGGTTGGGCAGGTCAAGAGGAAGAGAGTTGGTGGAAAATTGGGATGGTTGTAGGAGAATATTAGTTGGGTTTAGAGATTTATGAGCTGTGAGTGGACTATGAGAGACCACCCTCTTTTGTGGATTGCTAGCCTCATCTCAGGGTTGACTAGTTGTTGAGATTTGGAACAGTCAGTCTACGGTTGGGTGGAATGTTCGTCCCAAGCAGTTGGTTGCACAATTCTTGTTTAAATATAAGTGTTTTATCTTGTACTGAGTTATTTACATGTGTTATTGTTGTGCATGAACTCTGCGTGAATGAGAATGACTTATATGTTGTTGTAATCAATGGTTTAGTTGTATATCATGTTGATTATTAGCATGCTTCATATGCATATGTTTTATGGTTATAGCCCATAGCTAAATCTATTATAAATTGTAGTTGTAAGCTATAGGAAAATGGATAACAGTGAAATAATTGCTTTAACTAGCAGAAGTTCCATGTTATGTGTATTCCACACGTATTGTTTCCTAGTTGGAGGCTAGGTACGTTACTAAAATGGTATGAAAGTTGTTAAAGAGAGATTTTTTGCATGATGTGGCCAACGTGGGTGGCTGAGTACATTACAAAGTGGTATCAGAGCCCAATTTTCAACATTGACCCTAGGGATGATTTTAAGGATGGACATTTATTTTAAAATGTAGAAACATTGGAGAATCTTACTAATCCTTCATATGCCAACTATAAATGATTGGCGATATTTTTGTAAAAATATTCAAATTTCTAAGGATTTTATATAGTTTTTATAAAATTTTGGCGATTTTTAATGTAAAATAATTTTATCCTATAGAATTTGGGCGAATCATTTTTAAAATAGCGAATCTCATTTTTGGGAAAACCATGGAAAATTAGCCCATGAGCGAAATTTAGCCCCTAAATTCATCCCTGATTGAGCCTAGATGGGCCAATTAGTGGAACGCGAAAGTGAAAATTACAGACTATGCAGGAAAATTGTTTGACGGAATGTCGGAAAAAGGATGTTTGAAATTTGTTTGTTGAATTTACGATAGTAAGGTTGAGATAAATTTCATGGGAATGTGAAGAATTGAGCCTCACATTTTGAATATAAGAAAATTGAAAAAACTTGGGTATTTCTATGTACGATGACGTCGGCATGGCGTGGAGTCCACGTGTCAATTGACATGGTAGAAGAAAGATGTGTGATGCCATGGTGGTAGGTACATTTTGGATGGGATTACAATTGCCAGGTGATGTGGAGCCATGTGGCAGACCAACTATCAGTCCCACGAGACTACGGTAAGATCTTGGGAAAATGCCTAAGTGTTGGGACTTATTATGAGTCCACAAGTCCGCAAAGATGGAAAAATAGCTAAGTGTTCGGACTTATTATGAGTCTGTGAGTCTGTGAGTCCACAAAGATTAAAAAATGGCTAAGTGTTGGGACCTATTATGAGTCTGTGAGCCCGCGAGTCCGCAAAGATAGAAAAATGGCTAAGTGTTGGGACTTATTATGAGTTTGTGAGTCCACGAAGAAGTGGAAAAATGGTTAAGTGTTGAGACTTTTCAGGCGAACTTATGAAAGGGAGAATTATGCTTTCATGAGTCTGCAAGTCCGCGATTTTGTGAGTTCGTGAGTCCGCGTAGATGGAAAATAATCAAAGTGTTGAGACTTTTCGGGTGGACTTATGAAAGGGAGAATTATGATTTTGTGAGTCTGCAAGTCCGTGAGTTCGTGAGTCCCCGTAGATGGAAAAATAATCTAAGTGTTGAGACTTTTTGGGTGGACTCATGAAATAAATCATTCTCATACAATATGGGAACACAATTTTACATATTTTCATGGATCTTGTTAATTATTTCATCCTAACAAATTTTGTTGGTTGCAGATTTTGCAGAATTAAAGGTACATAAAGAAACTTTAGTTCATATATGAGGACTAGAGTCATGGAAGATGCTCAAGGATATTACAGTCATGAGGAAGAGATCAAAGGTCTGCATATCAACATGGGGAATGCTGAGACATATTCAAATGGAAGAAGATATAGGAAAGAGCATGTCACTATGAGAATTTTTCATATGGAAGTGGAGAGCTACAGGGTTGATAATGAAAGGATTATGAAGGCCCATGAAGAGATACTTAAGAGCTTGAAAATGTTGCATAAGAAAGTTAACAAAGATTATGGCACCAAGCAAGCAGCTAGTGTTATACAAATAGGAGCATCTAGATCCCATAGCAAAAGGGATGATAATGGAAATGATAGGCAGTTAAGAATCATGAGCTAGCACCATCATTCTCCAAGGAAGTCCACTAGGAGAACTCATGCAATTTTAGGACCAGGAAGTAGCCCAAGTGTGTCTCTTGTTCGGAGGCAAAGAAGAAGGCATGAGGCAGACATCTTGCAAGGTGAACTCAGGAAAATAAATCCACCTAATTTCAATGGTGGGCACAGGAAAGGAGAATAGGTAGAGGCCCAGTTGTTGGAAATGAAGAAATATTTCCAGCTGCATGACTACCCATCCCGGGTAGAATCTAGGATTGACACCTACACTTGCAAGGAAAGGCATCCATGTCTTGGGATCAACTTAAGAAATCAAAGAACCTCAATGAGAAGAGAATCTCATGGAGGCAGTTCAAAGGATATTTCCAAGAGAAATATTTTTTCGAGCATTACTATGAGATAAAGATGAAAGAGTTCTTTGAACTCAAGTTGGGAACCATGACAATGGAGTAATATGAGAAGTGGTTCTTTGAATTGTTGAAGTATGTTTACTTCATCAAGGATGAGAAGGTTAAAATCCAAAGGTTTTAAGCGGGTTACCCTCTTTCTATAGTGACAAGATTCAATATGACAACCCCAAGACCTTGGAGGAAACTATAAGGAGAGCAAGGCACTTTTATCACCAAAGCAAAGGAAGGTCAGTGTTCCAAAAGGATTGGAATGACAAGATGAAAGAGAAAAAAGATCAAAGGAAGAAAGGTTTTAAGCCACCCTTTTTCAGAAATAACTCCCAGGCAAGTCGACAAGGCTAGGCATCCCAAAATGAGCAAAAGAATGCAAATTCATTTGGGAAAATTCCAAGGAAACAACATGTTCAATGTTTGGGATGTGAGGGGAATCACTTATATAAGGATTGCCTTCTTAAAGGAGAAAGAATGAGGATTTTCCAAAACATTCAAGAGGATGAAATAGTGGAATACATGGGAGGAAGTATGCCAAGAATTTATGTAGCCTTGGACAACAAGCATGCAGAATATCAATCCCCCATGATCGAAGTGGAAGGTAAGATTGATAACCATCCCATGGAAATTTCAATTGATTCCGAAGCTATCCACAGTTACATAAATGATAACATTGTTGAAATATTTCACTTGCAAAGAAGTAAGCATAATAAATCTTGGTTAGTTCATTTAGCCACGAGGGCTAAGAGAAAGATCAATGAGTTGGTTAAATATTTTCATATAGACATGAATGGAATCAACATGAAGGTGGATGTAAACATCATACTATTGGGTTCATATGACTTTCTAATTGGCATGGATTGGTTGGAAAAACATCATGTTTTCCTAGATTGCTACAACAAGAAAATCACGTGTATTAATGAGAAAGGGCAGCAAGGAAGAATTCAAGGCATTCCAAGAGTTGTAGTTGTTAGAAGGATTTCAGATATCCAGTTGAAGAAGATATTCAGGAAGGGATGTTAGATGTTTTCAGATCATATGGAGGAGGAAACCAAAGATAAAGTGGCAAGCATTGAAGACCATCCAGTCTTGAGGGATTTTGAATATGTTTTTAGAGAAATCCCAGGATTTCTACCAAAGAGAGACATTGATTTCTCTATCGATTTGGTTTCAAGAGTTTCCCCAGTGTCTATGACACCATATAGAATGGGTACACCATAATTGAAGGAGTTACAGATGCAGCTTGAAGAGTTGTTAAAAAAGGGGTATATACACCCAAGTGTGTCACCTTGGGGAGCCTTGGTTCTTTTTGTGAAGAAGAAGGATGGAACCTTAAGGTTGTGTATTAATTTTAGGCAACTTAATAAGGTTATCGTAAAGAATAAGTATCCTTTACCCAGAATCAATGATTTGTTTGATCAACTGAAAGGTGCAAGAATATTTTAAAATATTGACTTGAGATCGGGCTATCATCAAGTATGGATAAGGGAAGAAGACATCAACAAGACAACATTCAGAACAAGATATAGGCATTATGAATTCACAGTAGTGCCATTTCGACTATCAAATGCCCCAATAGTTTTTATGTGTTTGATGAATGGAGTGTTTAGGGAGTACCTGGACAAGTTTGTGATTGTGTTCTTAGATGATATATTCATCTATTCCAAATTAGAAGAGGAACATGAGAAACATTTAAGAATGGTGTTACAAGTTTTGAGAGAGCATAGATTATATGCTAAGTTAAGTGCATCTTTTATCAAAAGAAGATTCACTACTTGGGGCATATAATATCAACATCAGGGATAGAATATTATATTGAGAAGATAGATGCCATTAAAGGATGGCCAACGTCGAAAGATGTGACAGAGTTCAAATCATTCATGGGTCTTGTCGATTATTACCGAAGATTCATAAAAGGCTTTTCAAATATTGCAAGTCTAATCACTTCTTTGCAAAAGAAGGGAGTGAAGTTTGAATGGAATTCCAAGTGTGAAGAGAGTTGTTAACAGTTGAAAGGAATATTGACAAGTGTACCAATCTTGAAGATTGCAGATCCAAATGAAGATTTCATTGTGTGCATCGTTGCATGCAAGGAAGGACTCAGTGGAGTTCTTGGTCAAAGGGACCATGTGGTATGCTATGACTCCAGAAAATTAAAAGAGCATGAGAGGAATTATGTTACACATGACTTGGAGTTAGCAACGATTGTATATGCATTGAAAATGTGGAGGCATTGCCTTATGGGTAAGAAATTTGAGCTAAGGACAGACCACTGTGATCTGAAGCATTTGTTTGGACAACCAACACTAAATGCTAGGAAAACTAGATGGCTAGAATTTCTGAGTGAATATGACTTCAAAATTAAGCACATAAAGGGAAAGGAAAATCAAGTGGCCAATGCACTCAACAGGAGAGATCATGAAATGCATATTGCAGCCATTATCATGTATGACACAGATCTGAAAGGCAAAATTGTCACAACAACAAATTCATATCAGAATTATTTAAAAATAAAAGAGACATTACAGAAAGGTAATTTTCAGCAAAAATTTAATTACTATGAGCTGAAAGGAGATGCAATTCTCATGTACAAAGGTAAGGTTTATGTGCCAAATTCTGGGGAGATGAAAAATGCATTGTTGAAGGAGATGCACAATGTTCCATATGCAAGGCACCTAGGATATCAGAAAACAATTGCAGCAGTAAGAAGCCAATATTTTTGGTCAGGAATGAAGAAAGAAGTGGCTAACTACATAGAGAGATGTCTAGAATGCCAAAAAATAAAGACAAAACATAGACACCCAACATGTTTTCTACAACCATTGTCCATTCTGGAATGGAAGTGGGAAGTGATTACAGTTGATTTTATTACTAAGATGTCCGTAACAGTGAAGCAACACGATTCCATCATGGTGGAGGTGGATAAGTTGACTAAAGAAACACATTTCATTCTAGTAAAGACTACACACAAGGAAACAAATATTGCTAAAATTTATATGAGAGAAGTTGTTAAGATACATGGAGTGCCTAAGGAAATAGTTTCAGACAAAGATCCAAAGTTGACTTCCATTTTTGGGAAGGGTTTGTTCAAAGGCTTTGGGACAAATTTAAATATTAGTACAATGTATCATCCAGAGTCATATGGGAAAACAGAAAGGACTAACAGGATAATTGAGGACATGCTTAGAATGTATGTGATGGATCAACCATCAAAGTGGGAAGATTATATCCATTTAGTTGAATTTGCCTTCAACAATGGGTATCATACCTCATTGAAAATGATTCCATTTGAGGCATTGTATGGTATAAAACGTAACACGCCAATGAGTTGGGATAATCCAGTAGACAAAGCAGTTGTTGGGCCAGAATTTCTAAAAGAAATGGAAGATCAGATGCAAAAATAAAGAAGAATTTGAAGGCTGCCTAGGATAGGCAGAAAAGTTATGCAGACAGGAACAAAGTTTTCAGATATTTTAAAGTGGGAGAATATTTGTTTTTGAAAGTGAAGGAAAAGAGAATTTCGCTAAGATTAGGAAGTTGCCCGAAGTTGGCAACAAGATATTGTGGGCCTTTTGAAATATTAGAAAAGATAGGGCTAGATGCATACATGTTATCTTTTCCTACATCCATGAGAGTGCATAATTTATTTCATGTGTCATTGTTGAATAATATGTGTCTGATCATAACCACATAATTGATTGGAATGTGATTCAAGTGGAGCACGAAGGGGATTTTCGGGTGGAACCAGTACGCATCCTAGACTGGAAAGTCAAAGTGATCAGGAACAAAGTCATAGGGATAGTAAAGGTTCAATGGACCTATTATGGTCTTGAATATGCTACATGGGAGCATGAATAAAACATGTGGGCATAATACCCGCAAATTATTTACATTTTTGAAGAGAACATAATGCAAGACTCCATTTTGAGCAACCAGAGTTTTGGAACCACATCTTAGAGTCCTATCCAACTGCACTGGGGACCTTGATAAAAGAATGGCTCATTCCTTGGGTTAGCCTTGATAAATGGATGGTACATCCCTTGGGTTAACTCTGATAAAATAATGGTGCATTCCTTGGGTCGACGAGTTGAGAGGAACGTGAGATTTTGGTTGGAGTTGTTGCTGGAGTTGTTAAATTACAGAATTTTATTTATAAGTATTGCAATGTAAATTTGCATATACGTATATCGGCATAGAGTGCACCAAGGATGACACACAATTGTATGGGAGGGGGAATGTAACATCCCCATTATAATCCCCAGTTTAATTAATGCTTATGTAGATATAATATGTGGCTAAGACCAAGCGATGTAATATGTGAATTGTATTTCTTTGTCTTATTAATAAAAATGTGATGCCAATTGCTAAAGGGGACATGGACAAGACATGGGGGATGAATTACTCCACAAGAGAGGGGAGTGTCTAGTATATTGGCCAAGAGGGGTCCAAGGGGGAAAATACCCATGTATATTAATAAAACCCAGTTTTCCTAGATTTGTTATTTGTATATGAACCTCCCCATTTTTGATTGAGTGTTTCCAAAGCCAATCATTGAAAACATGTAAGAGGGTGGGTGTGACTGGTCACATCCCAAATTTATTGGGCACATGCAGGTTGAGTATAATCAGCTCGGGGAAGTGTGTGAGTCAAGAAAGGTAAGCCAAAGAGAGGAAATTTGTATGGGTTGGGGGGATTTTTGCAGTTAGTCAATTTTGTGCATGGGAAGAGAATAGAGAGCAAGAAAACAGAGCTAGAAGTCGATGCATCCATGGAGGGTGAATTCTAGAGAAAGTTGCAGAGAATTGGAGCTGGAAAATTGAAGAGCCAGGTTTTCAAGCCTGAAGAGTGAACTCCTGGGTGAGTTGCACTAACAGAACAAGTGTTGTTGTTAGATTGTTGATAGTTTTCCTAGCAATAATTTCCCTTGAATTCCCAGTTGAGAGATTCCTAGCTCCCTGTGCCAGAGAGACCTTGATAAACGAATGGTACATTCTGTGGGTTAGCCTTGATAAATGGATGGTACATCACTTGGGTTATCCTTGATAAATGAATGGTACATTCCTTGGGTTGGGAAGGTCAAGAGGAAGAGATTTGGTGAAAAATCAGGATAGTTGTAGGAGAATATCAGTTGGGTTGAGAGATTTATGAGTTGTGAGTGGACTGTGAGAGCCACCCTCTTTTTTGGATTGCTAGCCTCAGCTCGAGAGTGAGTGGCTGTTGAGATTTGGAACATTTAGTCTATGGTTAGATGGAACATCCATCCCAAGAAGTTGGTTGCACGATTCTTATTTAAATATAAGTGTTTTATCTTGTACTGAGTTATTTGTGTGTATTATTGTTGTGCATGAACTCTGCATGAATGAGAATGACTTATATGTTGTTGTAATGAACGGTTTAGTTGTATCTCATGTTGATTATTAGCATGCTTCAAATGCATATATTTTATGGTTATATCCTGTAGCTAAATCTGTTATAAATTGTAGTTGTAAGCTACAGGAAAATAGATAACAGTAAAATAATTGCTTTAACTAGCAGAAGTTTCATGTTATGTGTATTCCACACTTATTTTTGCCTAGATGGAGGCTAGGTACATTACTAAAATGGTATCAAAGTTGTTAAAGAGAGATTATTTGTGTGACGTGGCCAGCTTGGTTGGTTGGGTACGTTACACAATGGAAAAATCTCATCCCAACAGGAGAAAATTTAGACCTCTATCAATGATTCATCCAATAGAAAGAATGGTTCGATGAACAAGGGAGTTACTCTACCCATATTCAAGAAAATGTGCCCAACATTATACAAACTTAGGCAACATTCCAATTACTCGACCCCCTTAACAAACTTAGCCACCAAGGTAAGGTATTCAACCTTCCAACACAAAAAATGTTGCCACAACTCCCAAATTCGCCCTACTCAATCAAAATCAACCCAACAAATAATAACCAAACTACCAAATGACGAAATGCTCAGCCACACTGAAGAAATATGAATGATCTCTTCCCTATTACCAGCTACGGTGGATAGTCTCACCACCGAAACCAATCTCAAATCTCTCTAGGGTTTTTCGTCCCAATAGCCAAACCCACAAGAGCTCTCTCAATTTCGTTTTTGGAAAATAATAATTGCATAATGAGAGAGGGTGCCCTCATTCTCCTCTTATTTCCTCGTTGACCGTTTTCAAACCCTTTTCCCCTTTTAATAAATTAAAATGACTTTATAATTTAACTTTAGTAAAATCACTTTATTAATTAATTAACCCCCTTTTAATGTCGAAAAGTGATTACTTGACTTGTAAGTCATTCTCGAACGTCGGAAGTGCCTTTTTCATCATCCCAACCTTTAGATATTTTCATCCTGATTCCAACGAGATATTACACGGAGGTGTTCCTTCCAACAATATGACCCAAATAACACCTTGAGTGCATTTAATTAATTTATACTCAATCATACCCTTAATTTACGGGAATCGTCAAAATGCCAAGGAACCAAGAATGAACTATACCGAAGTGGTCCTAATGATGAAATAAGGTGAATGGACTAGGTTGGACCTCCTATAACTCCTCCAATTAGCCTGAGCCCCATGTTATCCTCCATTTACCCCTCTAGCTAGGCTGACATAAACCCATAAGGTCGCCTCCAACTATAAAGTGGGGGAATCCAAAAATGGGGACATTGCAGATTATTGGTCTTGATCAAACCAATGTTGACACTACATTCAAATTTATAGGAGATGCCCCCTCTTTTGGAGATCTGATGATAGTTTTTGTAGAAATGATGAGGATTTGATATAGATTTGAGCCTTATACACTTGATCTGATGATTGCAAAGAGATTAGTTGATGATCAGTATTTATGTCTCTTATTTGCAGGTTGTTGATGTAGAATAGGAGTAAACCTAGTATTGAACATCAACTTATACAGACTTGGTGGTTACACTAATCGATACCTTTATATTATGGTAGGATGGATTAATTATTATAAGAAGCTTTTGATTAGGTTGAGAGATTAGTAGAGACAAGGAGGATGGCCACCCACATTGCATAGAGGAGGGGTATCATGAGGAGATGTGGGGATGAGTGGAGCACACAAGAGAAGTAGGAGTTGAGGAGATAATGGTGACATTCGTGGGGTGGGAAACCTGTAGAGGAGTGCATAAAGTAGGAGTAGGAGATAGTGGATTGATGATTTACATATTAGCATATAGGCATGTGATTATTTAGTTGTAGTTGAGTTTGCGATTTTTGTAGACAGTTTGAGTTTATTTACAGATGTAGTTGTCTGGTGAGTGAGACAATCATAGTGGTGGGGCCCTATTGGCACCTTATTTTAAACATTTAATGTTTGACATTTTGCTTGACACTTTATTCACTTAAATATATTTGTATTAATGACTTAATGTACTTTTAGGAGGGACTATTATGGAGTTAGTTAAGGTGGGTGTTATGGATGGTAACAATCCCTTACTTCCTTATATTGTCTTCACACTTTATTCACTTAAATACATTTTTATTTATGTCTTAATGTACTTTTAGGAGAGACTATTATGGATTTAGTTGAGGTGGGTGTTATGGATGGTAACACACATATTGAAAAGCAAGAAACCAAATGTGATACGATTTGTCAAATATAACAAGTACATTGATCATGATTTTTATTTTGAGAGAAACTATTGCTATATGCTTCATTCGAAAAAAAGTGAATATACATTAAAACATCATTGGCCTACATGGGAAGTTGCTTATTGTTTTCACGAAACTACAATACAATCCAATGAAAATAAGTTTACATACACTGTTAATCCAAGGTAGGGCGATATGGAAATTGTGATTCAACAAGTAGAAAATGATCTTCTCGACATTGATTGTACATTGATGAAATGAGGAACAAGAACTGTTCATTGTGAATAGTACGATTTGCAACCAAACCTACAGTGCACTGGAGGAAAAAATAGCAAAATATCAACTAATCTTGGATTCCAAGTCCCAAGTCATCCATTTTTTCATGATAGTAGAGAATATTACAGAATTAGAAGAATTTTGAACAGAAAACAACAAGAAATTGTCAAATACATTGCACTAAAGAAATTAAGGGACATATAGAGGTCATTGTACTTGTTTCTTACCAATGGAGGAAGAATAGGGAAAACTTTGACAACAAAAATGATATCCCAAATGCTTATATGAATACACGATGAAGATAACACAATCGATCCTTTGAAACGAAAGGGATTGATACTCACATATACAGGTAAAGTTGCTTAAAATGCAAGTGGAACAACAATCCATTCTGCATTTCTAATGCCTTTCAATAAGTCCCAGTTTGTTCCACTTAGCAGAGAAATGTTAAACATGTTATCGAGGCTTTATTAGGAACTACAACTTGTCCTCATTGATGAAGCTTCTTTGGTCATCGCATGATTGACGTAATGAATGGTACAAAGAAGAAATAAGAGAAAGAGGGAATAGTGTTCACATCTAGTTTATTTATCCACACAGATTGCACCCTATTACAGACTTCTAGTTCTAGCATTCAGTGCTTAACATGACTCCAATACTATTTGTTGAAATCCTCGAGTGAAATCATATTGCCACATCAGACAAATGTTATCTTAAATTGTGAGAGTTTTGAATGTGACTAGGTTGGATACCCACACATTGCTTGAGTAAATGCAAATCTTTTGTCTGTCCCCTGGGTGCAACTTGGCATAGTTTTTCCAATGAGTAGAGTAGTCTCAGATGTCGCAACTGGATTTAGTGTACATTTGTCTCAAGTCTTGACCTCTCTCTACTTGGGTTCCCTATGGACAGACAAAGGATAGACATACTTCATCTTGCCACGCAAAAATCCAAGTAGTAAGTAGACCAAGTCCTACATCTAGAACTTGGCCCAGTTACTCAAGTAGCTGCAAAGAGCTAGCACTGACTAATTTCTCCAACGGACAAGACCATGGTCATCCTCGTGTCTAGTTCATCTTGCTTGATAACGATGAATACATGGAAAACTACAACCGACAAAGATCACAGTCCATAGAATGGAGTGAGTGGGTTCAACAAAGGTGTTGACCCACAACGACTGTCCATGGTGACACAGTCGTCGAATGTTGGCTTAGGGAGTTAGTGTATCGCAGGATATTTGAATCACAATTCAAGCAATTGTTTTTCTAGGATAAGGATCTCACTCATGAACTGTAGGCTGGGTCCCCTTCCCAAAAGTTTTGTTCTCAGCCTCAATTGACTTGAGAATGAAACCTTTGGACTGCAAGTTGTTAGCATGAACTAGGAACTGTACAAAATCACATGTCTACTAGGAAAATCCATACATGTGGGGACTATGCGATGGAATTAGAATTCCTGGGATAAATGGACCTAATGAATGAATGGTTGTTGAAACTACTCAATTGATAGTTGATGGGGGCTCTATTTGTGGAGAAATGGAGGTTGGGTGTGAATATTATGGTCATGGTGAGTTGTATAAATAGTTGGGAAGACAAATAGAAATTGGTGAGGAGATGTTCTTGTTTTCTGGCTAGATCCATGTGTCGATGTTGCTGAAGTGATACATTGCAATTCAATTCTAGGTTCTTTTAATGTTGTTTCTAATGACAATGATTCATCGTACTACTAATGTGCCTTGTACAATGTGGCGTCATAACTTTCTGCCTCCACCACAGTGGTGTGATGTGGGTGGATGATCCAGAATATATTTGCAGAACGAAATGAATACAGATTATTATCAAAATATACTTAACAAAAAATAACATATATACAATAAAATTGGTTTCTATTCAATAAAGAAATAAGTTGAAACTGTAAAATGCAGTGGAAACAAGCTTGCTAGAATGGTGGCGGCTTATCTCTGAGAAGATATGTGAGGGTTGCACTCATTCACAAGAAGATGATTACAATGAGGATCTGAAGGCCTTTTTACAATAAAACAGGAATTTAAAAAACCCTAGACATCCAAAAACCTAACCCTAGGAGATGAAGCACCAAAATTCATGTGGGCCTCGTTTGGGTAAGTTAGTACATCAACTTCCCGGGGTCGTAACTTTTGCATACGATCTCTGTTTTAGGTGCACAATAGCCCTTTGGAAAGGTCTATCCGAGGAATACACATTTTTTTGTTATTTATCAAAGTTCATCCTGACAGTGGCGAACCCTAAAAAACGTTGTTTAGGGCCTCAAAATGGCCCCGCAAGTCAGGGACCCGAAAACTAGGGAAAAAACTGCCAAACTAGAAAACTGCCAAAATGAGCCAGTTAGAATAGGCGGGAGGCCACTGACATACATCTGGATCAATCCTCCCCACTTATGAAGCAATGGTCTCCATTGTCGTGTTGAGTTCCCCCATCAGATGAGGAAATTTCTGTTGAATTTGGCCCCGGGTGAGGCACTTGCCTTGGTGCAGGAGCTACCCTACTTTGACAACTTGATAAAGTTGGATCCTTTGCTGGTGAGTGCCCTTGATCTATTTTTCCACAATCTGATCACTGGATGCATCGTGTATGCAGTCAAAGTTGAGATATGTTGGTGTTAGTTGTTCTACTATCTCTGAGGTATCCAATAATGGTGGTAAATACGGTTGAAGGATATCCATGTTGAACACTAGGTGTAAGCCAAGGAAAGGAGGAATGTTGAGCTCAAAATAATTATCACCCACAACCTTGATGATGGTGTACAACCCATAACAGAGTGGGTGAATCTTTCGATGGGGTCCTGTAAGACTCTCTTTCTGCAAATGCAACCAAACTTTGTCGCCCACCTGAAACTTATGTGGCACCCGATGTTGATCATGGCATTGCTTGTACTTGTCATTAGACTTCTGTAGGATATCCTAAACCTGTTGGCAGATGTGTTGGATGTGCTCAATGAACCAAGTGTCTTTGTCAACTTCAGTTGGAGTAGGATATGAGTCGACCGAGGTGACTGCAAGGGGTAGTGCAACATCTATGGGACCCAATGGTTGGGATCCCAACCCTACCTGAAAGGGGATGTGGTCGGTTGAGCTATGAAGGGCTCAGTTGTAGCCATGTTAAACATAGGGGAGACTCTCATCCCATGTGTGAGGGTGCTTGGAATTATACATGTGCAAGATATGCATGATCATTCGATTTACGACCTCGGTTTGGCCATCTGTCTTGGGGTGGAAGGTCATGGATTTGGTGAGCTTGGTGTCCAGCAGTGACCATAGGATTGACTCGAATGTGTTGAGAAATCGACTCTCCTGATCTGAGACAATGGTTTGTGGGATTCCAAAATGTACCTAGACTCATTCAAAGAAGATCCTGGCAGTGGCCTCTGTTGTGATGCTCTTCTTGCAAGCGGCCATAATCGCCATCCTAGAAAAGCGATCCACGGCCACAAAAACACAATCATTGCCCCACTTGGTGGATGGGAGGCCCGGCATGTATTCCAATGAGATGGATTCCCATGGCCTGTTAGGAGTAGGTAGAGGGGTGTATATGCCTTGTTTCTTAGTGTCTGGTTTGGCAATCGCGCAAGCAGTGCAAGACCTGATATAATTGTTGACCTCTTGTCGAAGTTTCGTCCAGCAGAAATGTTTCTACAACATTGCCATTGTATTTTCGACGCTGAAGTGTCCTGCCACCCGACTGTAGTGGGCTTCCTAGATCAGCTTCGCTCGCTCACTTGGTGGAACATAGATATGGCCCAGACGACACAATAGCCCATCCTGGAGATGGAAATTAGCGACAAATGTGTTTGTGCCCAACATTTGGTAGGTGGTGGCGAAGTCTGAGTCTGTCTCATAGAGTTGGGGCAATCCAGAGGTCTCATGGCTGCAAGAGTCTAGCACTGTGGTGAGTGTCGCGACTGGCAATCTGCTGAGGAAATCAATGACGCGGTTGGTGCTTCCTGTTGTATACTTGATGTTGAGGTGTAATTGTTGCAAGTACATGGACCACTCCTTATGGCGGTCATTCTCCAATTTTCCCTGTTTCTGCATGAATTGCAGTGGATTATGATCAATGTGGATGACTGTCTCCTTCCCAAGAATGTAATGTCTCCACTAGTGGCAGGCTTGCACAATGGAGTACATTTCTTTGTTGAAAATAGGGTACTTACGAACAACATCTGATAGTGTCTCACTATCATAGGCCATGGGGTGGTCGTGTTGAGTGAGAACAATGCCCACAACATAGTTTGAAGCATTTGTCTCAATCACAAAGGGTTTTTGCAGGTTCGGTAGTGAAAGTATTGGGTTTGAGCACAAGCGTTGTTTCAAATCATCGAACACTTGTTGTCGGGACCGGCCCCACACAAATTTCGCCTTACCACCACCCCCGGTTACTTGGCTAAGGGCCCATGCAAAATGGGAGAATCCCAACATGAACCTGCGGTAGAAATTGTCAAGGCCCAAGAAGCTCCGAAGCTCAGTGAGTGTGCTTGGGGTTGGCCAATCACTGATGACTTGTATTTTGGCTGGATCCACATGTACGCCATGTTGATCAATGATGTGTCCCAGGTAATGAACCCTATTCATGCCAAAGGAGCATTTTTCCAAGTTGGCATAGAGTTGGTGTTGTCGGAGGGTGTGCAAAACCTGTTGAATATGTTGCAAGTGTTCTACCCAAGTCTTGTTGTAAATTAGGATGTCATCCAGATACACCACTACAAAAGTATTGGTGAATGGTCACAGGATATCTTCCATCATCCTCATGAAAGTGGTTGGAGAATTTGTTAAACCAAAGGGAATGACCAACCATTCAAAAATACCTTCCCTTGACTTGAAGGTGTTTTCCATACATCTATCTATTCTATTGAGACCTAGTGGTAGTCAGACTTCAGATCAATCTTACTGAAGTATTTGGCCCCTATGAGTTGATCAAGGAGGTCGTCAATTCGGGGAATCAGGTACTGGTTTCTGACTGTGATTTTATTCAGGGCCCGGTAATCAATGCAGAGTCACCAGGTTCCATATTTCCTATGTACCAGCACAATTGGGCTTCCACAAGGTGATGAGCTGGGGCGGATGTGCCCCTTGTGGAATAGTTCTTGTATCTATCGCTTGATCTCCTCATTCTCTAATAGAGAGTGGCAGTATACTGTCCCATTGGGAAATGGTGCATCAGGGGTCAGATTGATGGGGTGCTTGACTTAACAGTGTAGAGGTACCCTGATAGGTGAGGAGAAGATATATGAGTATTCTTCCACGACCTTATCCACTTACTTATGATGTGTGGAGAGGTTGGTCACAGATACCTTGGATGTGGATATGATATTTCATTCATTCTGAGAACCAATCACGAAGAAGACAAACTTCCATGTCTAAGAGATGACCTTTCTGCATTGCTTGGCAGAGATCAAGGAAATAGAACTGAGTGGGACTGCCTCGGGTATCATGTACAATTTCTTGTTCAAAGTAATAATAAAACTACGAGGCCTAGACTCATACACAACATGACGTTTCCATAAATATGGTTGGCCCAAAATAACATTACAAACTTCGAGAGGGGAAACATCACAAAATACCTCGTCTTTGAAGGGCTTGATGACATATGATAAGCGACATTGTTGGATGACATGGATGTTGCTTCCTTGGCGGAGGCATCTGATGGTGTATGGTTGTGGGTGCAGAATTATCAGCAAGGCAAGTCGCTTGACAACCTCTGTTGAGATGAGGTTCTTATGGCGACCATTATCAACGATAAAGTACAATGGGGTACCCTTCACCCACATCTATGAATGAAAAATGATCTCTCCTTCTTCTGGCTCATTTGGTTTGTCATATCCTCAAAATAACTCAATCATTTTGTCCATTAGGTGATAGGATGGTCTTGATATTTAAAATTTTTAGAAAATTAGATAAAATCTTTCCAAGTTTGAATTTTAGTTTGGTCTTTAGAAGGTTTTTGAGTCTGTATTTTCATAAGACAAAGTTTTGAAAAGAAATCTTTCGGCAGCTAAAGACGAGTTTCAAAGGTGCTGCAAGCCACCGAAAGCAGGGCCTTTCGATGGCTAAAACGGGAACTTTGGGGTGCTCTAAGCCACCGAAATCACAGGAGGTGAAAAAGGAGAAACTAGTCAAATCAAGACTCTCGACCGACTCAAGTATAGCGAGATGATGACTCATAGCCGCTGAAATCAATTAGAAGAGATTTGATTCGGGTTTGGATAGTTCGTTGCATGTTATGATTAAGATTTTTATCATGATTTAAAACCCCAATTTGTCAAATTCGGAGCCCACGCCAGCATTTTTGGATCTGTAGTTCATCAAAACATGAAGCCCTCTCCATGTAACCGACTGCATGGCCTCCACTCCCTCTGTCTGGACAAGTTTCTTTTCCCTGACTGTATTAGAAGTTCATCGTTTTCACCTAAACCCCTTTGCCCGACATCTTCCGGAGATCTCTCATCGTTCTGATAAGTTGTTCAAACCCTTCACTCGGCCCTGTCTAGACTTCAGTGTTCATATTTAAATTGTTTGCAAGTGTTGAATATTTTGTTGCAGATGAGGAGAGGAGGGGAAATTCTCAGAAAGGAGCTCAGTGACATAGCCTATCTGAAAGCACACCCTGAGGTGTGTCAAATGTTTAAGGAGGCTGGATGCTACAGATTTTGTGAGAAGCTTTAGGGCTTTCACCAAGGAGTTGTAGAGACCTTTGCTTTGTCTTTTGATGGAGTAAAAGCTAAAGTAGGGATAGTGGAGATGCAGGTCAATGAAGCTCTGATAGCAATAGCCACAAAGATCCCTGGCATAGGTGAAAGATGGTTCAAAACAACCATCACCAAAGACATTGAATTTCGGTCTTACTTGAGGCCAGAGCACAAGTGTATCACTTGGAACAAGGATGCCCTTGTGTCTTACTTGGAAGAGAAGTGGAAACATCTTTTGAAATCCATAGAAGTTTACATCACCTGTGAAGGCAGGTACTGCAGAGTAATGATCTACCACTTCAAACTCATGAATCACTTTACTAACAGAACCCCTCTCAATTTGCCTTACTATCTCCATAGGAGCCTAACCAAAATGACACATCAAGTTCAGGCCAAGCCAAACCAAATGCAGGGTAGGCTCTTTCATCATGGTCTTATCAAGCTCATAATACTTGAGGAGTTGTAGAGGAGAAACAATACATGGAGGTTCTTACTCTTCTGGGGGGAATTCCAAATAGAACCTGAGCCAAAGGACAAGAAATCCTCCACACCCAAGAGCAGCAAAAGGAAAAGAAGGGCCCTATCTCCAGCACAGGTAGAAGATCCAAGTTCTTCCTCCAAGTTACAAAAAGTAAAGAAGAAACTAGACTTCAAGCAAGCAATGGAAGACTCATACTTTGCTCCTAAAAGAAACGTGCTTAACCTACCATATTCAGATTCTGAATCTGAAACTATGGAAACCCCTGCAATTGAAGTTCCTGATCTTCAAGCCCCTGCAGTTGAAGATATAGGTTTTCAGGTTCTTGTGGCATCCAAAGAAGATGTAGTCAGCAATATATCAGAGATTAAAAAGCTTGAAGAGGAGATAGCAGAGTTTCAGATATTAGAAAGAGTCATCAAAGCCCAGAACCAGGCCCTGACAAAGACATCTATTGAGAGGTTGTTGCAAATTTAAATGAAGACCTGGAGGAGTGACAGGGTCAAAAGAAACTTGTTTTTGGAATCTTAAACAGTTTTGAGCCACCCGCAGTTTCGACAGCTAAATCGGGTTCTGATAGGTCTCCTTAGTCACCGAAAGCAGAGCTTTCGACAACTTATTTAGCAGAAATTCCAGTATCTTAGCCACCAAAAGCGCAGAGAAGGGCATAGTGGCACTCTTTTTGCATAGATCCAAGTTCTAACAGTCAAGAAGGCATGAGAATGGTTTCTAAGCAAGGGTTATAATTATGAGCATCAAATTTAGCGTTTTATTCTAGTTTTGGAGGTGCCAACAAGGTGAAGAAAATCAAATCTCTTGTCTATTTTTAGCCAAAATTTTGCCTTTCTGTCAAGATGGCAATTTCGACTTCATCCAGCAGTCAATGAAGACTTGCGCAGCTGTCAAAGGCCATGAAGATTATCAGGATAAATATTTTGACCATCAACATAGAATCTATTCCTAGTTTTGTGTAACTGCTTTGACTTTCTATTTTTAGTAAACTTGATCCAGCTTCTTAGGATCGAGATATCTTTTGTAAAGGCTATAAAGCCAAGAACTTCTGAAGATGTAAGGGGTTCAACTTTGGACACTGGACTATATACTTTTGTATTCCTTAGACTTTTTGAATATATATCATAACATAAGCTTATTTTGCCATCTCTGTTCAGACTTTCACATTCTCTCTTATCTATACTTGTATTGGAATATAATGTTCATCTGTTTATGTTTATTTGATGTATGATAACTATCAACTTGTCATTACATCCATAAATTATAATTTGCAAGTATTTCACTTATTTTATCTGTCCATTCATATATGTCTTGTGTATATGTTTATGCTAGTATAATAGGTATTCTCCATACATTCATCTTCTATTAAACTTTTTGAACATTTGTGGTTGAAAGCCTTTTCTATCTGAATATGTTCGTACATGTCTAGAGTGTGTGAGGTTTGAGTGAGTTCTCCATCTTGATCCATTTGATTAAACCGTTGCAATATTAGTTAAGTTACCAGGTATCTCTGAGATACAACCTAGGAGAGTTTCCTGGAGTGATAACATGGTTCACCGGGCAGCTCCAGGGTGGAGCTTGGTGGTAGCAATGGTAGCACTGGGTTCTACGTCTATGATTTGTCTCCCCCTTTCTGGTTCTAACTCAGAGTCAGAACCCGCATCTGATTCAGAGGTTTTCACCTCAGCCACCATCCACTACTTCGAGTGATAATCGACAATGTTATGCCAGGTGCTCTTATGGAAGTTGCACCACTTCCCGGTATATTTCTTTATCTTTCTGGTGTCCTTCTTTGCTTATGACCTGGACTGGTTGTCTTGAGGGTGTTTATCTTTTCTCTATCCTTTGTTCTATGGGTTGGGGCCACCCTTTCCTAGATTTTGCTGTGAGGGGTTCCCAGGCCCAAATTGTCATGTCTTTTGTTTGAGTTTCTGCTTGATTTTTACGGCATATCTATAGGGCGCTCCCAAGGATGAGATGTCTAGAAACTCCATTTCGGCCTGGATGTATCTATGCAGACAATCATGATACTTGAGCACCAGATGTTGCTCAGAATCTTTGATACCCAGCTTGGTGTGCAAGGTATGGAAGATACTTGTTAACTCAGGTACCACTTGGTCTCTTTCCTGCCACAACATGGTCCATTTTGTGTACAGGTCGTCATAACTTCCAACATGGTAGTATTGTTCCTTAATAATATCCCTAAAGGACTCTCAAGTGATTGCAACTATAAATAATGAGGGTTCCTCTGTTTCTTTTTCTCACAGAAAGTTTCCCACCAATCTTTTACATGGGGGACGACTTTGAGGAGCACAAAAGTAATATTTTCTCTATTCGAGAAGTTATGGACAGAGAAATACCCTTCCAGGAGATTCAACCATTTGTCTACCACATCTGCGTCTATCTGACATTCAAATATAGGAATATTGAAGTTGATTTGTACCTTGAAGGGGGTGGCGTCTCCATTTGAGGAAGATGTGTCACTTGTTGGTAGCCGTCGAAGGATTTGTGCAAAATTATCCATCATCTCGTTCCTTCGTTGGATGAGGGCTTCCTCGAGAAATTTTTTGAAGGGATCTCATGTCCTGTTAGCTTTCTTTTCTTCTTCCATGAGAGGTCGTTTGGGCGTGCGAGAGATTTTTTCCTCGAGAGAAACAAGCCCGAGACCCAATTCTTTGTACCCTGACCTCATTGGGGACATGCATTAAGAACAACAAGGAGTAGACCGCTCTGATACCATTGATCCAGAATATATTTGCAGAACGAAATGAATACAGATTATTATCAAAAGATGCTTAACATAGAATAACATATATACAGTAAAACTGGTTTCTATTCAATAAGGAAATAAGTTGAAACTGTAAAATGCAGCAGAAACAAGCTTGCTAGAATGATGGAGGCTTATCTCTGAGAAGAGATGTGACGACTGCACTCATTCACAAGAAGATGATTACAATGAGGATCTGAAGGCCTTTTTACAATAAAACCGGAATGCCAAATACCCTAGACATGCAAAAAATCTAACCCTAGGAGATGAAGCGCCAAAAGTTATGTGGGCCTCGTTTGGGTAAGTTAGTACATCAACTTCTCGGGGTTGTAACTTTTGCATATGATCTTTGTTTTAGGCACGCGATAGCCCATTGGAAAGGTCTATCCGAGGACTACACATTTTTCTGTTATTTGTCAAATGTCACTTTAAACGTTGTTTAGGGCCTCAAAACGGCCCCGCAAGTCAGGGACCCAAAAACTAGGGAAAAAACTGCCAAACTGGAAAACTGTCAAAATGAGTCAGTTGGAATAGGTGGGAGGCCACCGACATCCATATGGATCAGTGGATCAGAGTGTTTGACGCTTCGGTGTTGTTAAATGATGTCTAGCTCTTGAATCCCCCATGTGAGCATGTCGTCATGTTCTGTTTCATGTGTGTTACCCATAACTTCCCCTGTTGACTGATATATGCCAAATCTGTCGACTTGTCAACTTGTCTTGTTCTCATGTGTGGCTAGAGAAGGTCATGTCTTGCTAATGGATCTATAATTGTACCTATTTTGTGCTTTGTTATTTGCTTCATGTGTTAAGTTTGTGCTATACCACAGTGGCTTGTGCAATGCTTTGAGACTTCACAGTGAATTGGACCTATGTTCGTCAAAGTAGCCATATGGCGGTCTTACATCCATAAGTTCTTTGAGCCGCTAACGCTTCAATGTCGTCGAGTTCGTTGCTCCTTCTTTACTGATATGTACGGAACAAAATAGAGCTACTTGATGCATTAATAGTTTTTTGCTAATGTTAGTTAAGTTGTTGATGGAATTTCCCTTGTTCGGGTTCTTGCACGAATAGGAATTAATTGAAATGTCTCAAATTGAATAAAATTACACGTATATGTCTACTCTTAATTACAAATAATGACATCCTCAACAAAAAGTGTGTTGTTTACGTAGACTTGCAAAGTATTAAAATCACATAAATAGAGAGAAGTGTAACCAACCCTTTTGATGTTTATTTGTTCACCTTTTCGGATCTTATCAAATGGTGAGCCCGACATTTTTTTTATGATTTGCACTTTTCCGTATACACATCACCATTTCAAGGTTGTTTAACGTCTAACAAAATTATTGCCTTTTTAAGTCATGTATTTAGTTTAACACCGGTAGTTAGATATACCATACGTTTTTGGTGGGTGGTTAAAGTGGGCATTGTTGTTTTTCTTGTAAAAAAAATTAATGAATTTTTAAATTATGTATTTATTTTATTAATAGTAATTAAAAGGTGTAATGTGTAAATGAATTTTTCCTTGGGGTATTATTATTTTTTTTATATTTGATTTTGAGTTATAATATGTTTGTTTTTCAGGGTCTATTTATTTATACAAGGAGTCATTTCATGTAGGTAGGTTGAATGTGATTATTCTTCAACAATTTATGATAAAATATTTTTTTTTAGTCTCAATATTTTAATCAAGATTTTTTTTCACAAATCTACCAATGAAATCTTTATTACTGACCAAAACATTTACCATGTCACTTCAACTTAAAGAATGTGCCTTAAAGTTAATTTTCAAATTTACAATACTGTTAATATAAATAATACATGTGAACCCCCATGTTTCATAAAATGCTAAAGGTGTTTAAATAGAGATGCTAAAGGTGTTTAAATAGAGATACAATATCCCAAAAATGACATCTTAGGTCATTATCCACCTATCCTTTGTTTGCCTCCTTCATAGATTCTTTCAACAATTCCATTTTCTCAAACATGAACAACCACAACAACGAGAGCATAATTCTTTTGTTGACATATTTTTTTCATTGTTCATAGCTTTCTCTTTCTTTCTTTTTTCATCGATGACGAAGTATCCACTAGGACAATCAATATTGGGACTAATCCTTTCCTACCTACTAGGGAATAACGAAGTGAGATGTTTATTATCGAGGTTGTACCCTTCTTTAAGACCAAGAAACCTCCACGTTATCGGGAATTTGTCATCAACTTGACACATTTTGGTCTTGAACTCCTCCTGGAGCCCCAAAGGATTTGAGGATGTTGGGAAAACCATCTCACCTACAAGTCTTGAACTGTAACGAACCTATTCGTTACGACAACCATTCTCGTAACAGGTGCAATTTTTTTTTTGTGTTTAAGGTGTGTGCGCGCGTGTAGAAGTAACAACACACGTGACTCTACGTCGCCACTTGATGACCAACAAGACGCAACCACGACAGAAGTAAAACTGACCACCCGCCCATCCTACCCTGCAAGGTTAGGACCTCCAAGACACATAATCAACGCTCAAGCCCAGGTTCCCATCGATTTTAACCATTTAAGGTCTCATGGCTGGCGACTGTTCTGAGGAACATGGAGGTGTCTACATCCCGCCTGACACAAGCAGACCAAGCAACCAACTGAATAAAATCAAGTACAACATAAATAAGAGAAACAAATGCGCCCCTTACGGAAGGCGTGCGACAATGACTCTGACAACGAACATTAGATTAATGACGAGGCAATGTCTAAGACTCATCTGTGATTGAATACTAGCCGGATTCTCCATGTTATCTCACCTTGCCTCCCAATTTAATACCATACTTTACCATGACCTTACAATATTGCGTTTTAAACATCATCAATAGCATTCAATTTAACAAATATTAACAATGCAATTAAACCAGTATTATCATTGCAGTTAACAATATTAACATTGCGCTTAGACGTCATCATTAACATTTCAATTTAAACAAATACTAACATTGCAATTAAACCAGTATTATCCTTGCAGTTAAACAATATTAACATATTGCCTTAAACATCATCATTAGCATTTCACTTTAAACCATTATTACTATTGCAATTCGAACAAGTACTTACAAGGCAGTTTAAACAATAATAACATTTCGTTTAACATCATTATTAACCTTTCACTTGACGATAGTAACATTGCAATTCGGACGAGTATTTACAAGGCAGCTAAACATTTATTAACATTGCGCTTTAGACTAGTATTAGCCTCTCTAATTAAACAAATATAAGTATTGCTTTTAATATTGCATTTTATGTTAGCCCGTAGGGGCGTAGACCGATTGACAAGTGTCGTGTAAATGGAAGGAACTATGTAAAATGAGGTCTCAAGGTCGATTCTCACCCCGATTTACTCGGAGGGCGTGCTTGCGGGCTATGCGTTTCTCCCTAGGGGTTATAAGGCAGCCGGCAGGATTCGACCCCGTGTCACGCGAG
>ML779020.1:0-15214 GCA_009831015.1 Picea engelmannii | reverse complement strand
GTGGTGGAGAATACTTGTGGTTATCAAACTTTACATTCATGTCTTTCTCCTTCCTATATGCATCCTCATCCCATCCCTTACACTTTCTACAGGTAACTTTCATTGATTCAAAGGTTACATGATATGTGCTTTTCAATCGAAATAGTGTTTTTTCTTTGGATATGTGATGGGTGAACACTTCTTTGGTGGTTAAAATGGACTTTCACGCATAATACCTTTAAGACTAAATCTCGTGTGGTTGTGTTTGAAAGTCCAAACCCTCACTCGCCCTCCAGAAACTTCAACATTGTTTGCTTAGTATTTTTTTGGGTATTTTAAATTCTCGACAAAGTTGAGAGTATTTTCAATGTTGACAAAGGAATAATCATAGTAATTGACACATGTCAATGATGGTTTTCCTCAAACTAATGACCACTTTTTCATGTTGTGTTTCATACTCAACGAACGACCATGTTCTCTTGCATTAAAAAACACTAGAATTGTCTGCAATACCATACTTTTAAAAAGTTAAAGTGAATCCTAAAAGAGGAATTGATAGTTTGTAATACAACTCTATACACTCTATATATGTGAACTTAATCAATATGTTTAATATACTTTACGAGGTGGTTGTTGAGATCTCCATGCAATTCAAGTCCAAGGCCATGAGAAGTCGCCTAGAACAACATATTTAGTGGCAATTACCACACTAATTTGAGAATAAGCTCCAACATCTACCACACTAATTTGAGGATAAGATCCAACATCTACCATGACTTTTCAATCATCCTTCCCCAGACATATTAGGTAGGGAAAGCTCTTTTTATCTCGTCCTACATTTTGTATGTCTATTCACTTCAACATTCTCATTCAATTGTTTCATGGATATACTATACATTATTCATATGAAATTTGTTCAAAAATCCAATATAAAATTATGCCACTATAATTAAGTATAGAACATGTTTGTTTGTTAGTTCATTTGTTCATGATGTTATCTACTCATTTAGTTTTTTAAGTGTGTTGTGGAACATTTTCCATCACCCATTAAAAACCAAAATAAACTTAATTAAAGTTTTTATAGAAATAAATTATTTGTTTTTCTGAATTTTAAATGTTTCAAGTAAAAACATTGGTACCTTACCAAACTCTAAAAGATTCACTTGTTTTTTCCGATTTTTAAATAGAGGACAATATTAACACCTTATTTTGTACATTTAGTGTTTATTATTAGAATCCTTGTTGGATTTTGAATACCATCAATTTCCACCAGCCGGGAAGTGAATGACCCCTCCTCCCTTGGGCCTGGTGGCCGCGGAGACAAGTATTCATGGTCAAAAACCTATTCCACTATCTGATATGCTAATGAATTCACTTGCATAAATCTTTAATCCCATGTAAATTAAGTAAAGCATGTTTAGAATTCGAGAGATATATAATATTAATGATAAGGTGATTAAGCATGAATCTCTTTTTAAAGTATGTGGTCCTAATTGTATTAAGTTACAAGCCTTAATAAACTGGATTTTATAATGTTTGGGAATGATGATGATGATGATGATGATGATGACGATGATGATGATGATGATGATGATGATGATGATGATGATGATGATGATGATGATGATGATGATGATGATGATGATGATGATGATGATGATGATGATGATGATGATGATGATGATGATGATGATGTCACCGTCAAGCCATACACCAAATTAAAGTATGTGGTCCTAATTGTATTAAGTTACGAGCCTTAATAAACTGGATTTTATAATGTTTGGGAAGATAATAACAATAATAATATAATTTTAAGGTCACGGTCAAGACATACACCAAATTGGTGTATGAGACCCCTTGTTTGTGGGACAAGGAACCCCCTGCGCACAACGATTTGACTGCTAAAGTCTACAAAGGTATATATACCCTACCCTGCTAAGTCTATCCCTTGCTTTTGATTATTTTTAAGTTATTTAAGTTGAGAGTCATTGTTACATGGTTACAATTTTAGAAATTTAGTTTTATTTATGCATCTCATACTCTACTAAAAAATCCTAATCAATCGATGGTATCGACATGATCTTGCTAGTTGGGTATGATTGTTAATCGCTTGTATCACCCAAAATATCCCTAACCAACCAGTTATGACCAAGACCTTATTTCACTATAGGTGATAATGCCAAAGACCTTATTTCACTATAGGTGATGATGCATCATCACCACCCAACCATAGGCAACCTACTATCACCCAGACCGACCCAAACATACTTGAACAATCAACTTCCCAACATGAAACCGTGTTGTCATCCATCTAAGACAACGTATGATAGTCCATGAAGATTATCTCCCTCCTTCATTAGGCGTTCACATCGCTTCGATGAACGTATTAATATTATTTCCGTACCATGGATAACACAAACAATTTATCACATTGCCTAAGCCATTCTTCCTTTGCCAAAGCTCACTATCTAGCACCTCGTTAGTCCTCTGCCCTTGCTAGTCAAGACATCTTCTGTCCTCCTAGACTATGTGTTAGTACACCTTCCTAATTATCTCATGAATCACCATGAGTTGATCACCAATCCTACCAAAACATATGGATCCACCGTGCAACTTGCCAAGTATGCTTGGTGTGCTCTCCATCGTGCCATTGCCAATGGCACCTCAAGTCAGGTCCTTACAATTTCCATGTTGAGTTGTAGTAATGAGCATCATCAATGTTCTTGGAGACATGATTTAAGACTTTTCTTGCTTTTGATCATGCTAGCACATAGTTTCCAAGGTGTTGGTAGATGCGATTAGATCATGGATATTTTGTGGTGGTGGTCACATTGCTTCTTAACACCATGAGCTCATTGGTTTCTAATTTAATATTTCTTCTAGAGTTTTAAATTTGCGAGCATTATTTTGAGATTATGTGATTGTGTTTGATGATGATTATAGAGTTGGTTTTTAGATAGATTGACCACTATGTGTTGATTATGTAATATCCCCACTAATGTTTTTTGGAAATTTATCTCAGTTTGTAGTGTAGATGATTTGTCAAATACTTTGTTGTATGGTGTTATGGGATGTTTGCTAGTGTAGAAGTTTTTATATCAATTTGCAGCTCCCTTGAAAAATATATTTGGCACCCAAATAAAATAGGACGGCAAGCTAAAATAGTAGTTACTTGGCGTTGTTGTGCTTAATGATAAAGAACCAATATATGAAGATGCAAGATAAATATTCTATTTACTATTTGCAACAACCAACATACAATCAAATAACCAACAATAATATAGTAACAAATATGTAGAACCTAATATATTCTTCCTGTAGGTTTTCTTTACATTTATTTGAGATGAGTGGCCCTATAAATGACTGTCAAATTAGCTCACACTTCTAGCAAATCGTATCCCCAATAAAATACGGCTCTGTTGATATATAGAGTGTTGTGGGTTGCTTGGTAAATACATAAATAAGACTGCCTTAGATGACAACAACTTGTATTGGCACCCTTTTTACAACAACATCTCATTCCAACAGTGATAACAACAAGTATAAGTTTGGGTGACCTCCTCTACAAGGAATTCGACCCTTGACTCAGCTGACTCAACCCTGACTCCAACAACTCTCAACCAATAACTTGGATTTTGATAACAAAATCTCATATGCGACCCACAAGTGTAATGGTTGTCCAACAATGGAAAAATATCATCCTAATAGGAGAAAACTTGACCCTCTATCAATGACTCGTCCAATAGAAATAATGGTTTGATCAACAAGGGAGATATGTTGCCCAAATTCAAGAAAATGTGCCCAACATTATACAAACTCGGCCAACAATCCAATCACTCTACCCCCTCAACAAACTCAGCCACCAAGGTAAAGTATTCAACCTTCCAACACCAAAAATGTTGCCACAACTCCCAAATTCACCCTACTCAATCAAAATCAACCCAACAAATAATAACTAAGCTACCAAATGACGAAATACTCAGTCACATTGAAGAAATCTAAATGATCTCTTCCCTATGACCAACTAGGGTGGATAGTCTCACCATTGAAACCAATCTCAAATCTCTCTAGGGTTTTTTGTCCCAATATCCAAAGCCACAAGAGCTCTCTCAATTTCATTTTTGGAAAATAACAATTGCATAATGAGAGAGGGCGCCCTCATTCTCCTTTTATTTCCTCGTTGACCCTTTTTGGACCCTTTTCCCCTTTGAATAAATTAAAGTGAATTTATAATTTAACTTTAGTAAAATAACTTTATTGATTAATTAACCCCCTTTTAATGTCAGAAATAAATTACATGGCTTGTAATTCATTCTCAGATGCCACAAGTGCCTTTTTCATCATCCCAATCTTTATATCTTTTCGTCCTGATTCCAACGAGCTATTACACGAAGGTGTTCCTTCCAACGATATGACCCAAATAACACCTTTAGTGAATTTAATTAATTTATACTCAATAATACCCTTAATTTACGGGAATCATAGGAATGTCATGGAACCAAGAATGAACTGTGTGGAAGTGGTCCTAATGACGAAATAAGGTGAATGGACTAGATTGGGCCTCATATAACTCCTCCAATTCGCCTGAGCCCCCTGTTATCCTCCATTTACCCCTTTGGCCAGGCCGACATAAACCCATAAGGTTGCCTCAAACTGTAAAGCAGGGGAATCCAAAAGTGGGGAGATTACAAATTATTGGTCTTGATCAAACCAATGTTGACACTACATTCATATTTCTAGGAGATGCTCCCTATTTTAGAGATATGATGATAGCTTTTGTAGAAATAATGAGGATTTGATATAGATTTGAGCCTTATACACTTGATCTAATTATTGTAGAGAGATTGGTTGATGACTGAGTATTTATGTGGTTTATTTGTAGGTTGTTGATGTAGAATAGAAGGAGTAAACCCAGTATCGAACATCAATTTCTACAGACTTGGTGGTTACATTGGTTGATACCTTTGTATTATGGTAGGATGGACTGATGATTATAAGAAGCTTTTGATTAGGTTGAAAGATTAGTAGAGACAAGGAGGATGACGACCCACATTGCATAGAGGAGGGGTATCATGAGGAGATGTGAGGATGAGTGGAGTACGCAAGAGAAGTAGGAGTTGAGGAGATAATGGTGACATTCGTGGGGTGGGCAACTTGCAGAGGAGTGTGTAAAGTAGTGGTAGGAATTAGTGGATTGATGATTTACATATTAGCATATAGGCATGTGATTATTTAGTTGTAGTTGAGTTCGTGATTTTTGTAGACAGTTTGAGTTGATTTACAGATGTAGTTTTCTCGTGAGCGAGACAATCATAGTGGTTGGGCCCTTTTGGCACCTTATTTTAGACATTTAATGTTTGACATTATGCTTGACACTTTATTCACTTAAATATATTTGTATTTATGACTTAATGTACTTTTAGGAGGGACTATTATGGAGTTAGTTTAGGTGGGTGGTATGGATGGTAACAATCCCTTACTTCCTTATATTGTCTTCACACTTTATTCACTTAAATATATTTGTATTTATGTCTTAATGTACTTTTAAGAGAAGCTATTATGGAGTTAGTTGAGGTGGGTGTTATGGATGGTAACAATATGAAAGCTATTATGGAGTTAGTTGAGGTCAAAGTAATCGGCATCAAGTCGAAGAGTTCAACCAATAATAGGTCAACATGTGGTCATGTGGCAACTAGATGAAGATTGAATGAAGGTCGATTGGTAGTCGACTGGTAGTTCGACTATAACATAATCTCGAGATTCGTTGGATTTGTATCCAATGATCTACATGGATTTATAATTGTTTTTTGGGTGCCTTTATTTATGGTTTTTCCTACTGTAAAGCCTATAAATAAGGCACGTTGTATTTGCATTAATTTGACCTTCATGTTAATCTTTAGCAGTAGGTTGCTAGTCATGTAGATGTAAGTCGAATTGACTATAGGGTTGTTCTTGTGTAAAGCAAGGAAGTATGATGTTGATTGTGTCTTAGGTGTGGACCAAGGTTAGGCATGTAACCTCTTATTCTGAATGACTAAGACAATAAGAGAGAAAGACACTTAAGGAATGTTGGTTTTCCCATTTGGGTTTCCAGGATAAAATATTTGTGTATTGTGTGTTTTCTTTGTCATTTGATTTATACATTAAATCTTTCTTCCTCTCTTGTATTAGGTTTAGCGTGGAAGTGTAAATTTCCTAACATGTGGTAGCAGAGCTTGGTTCAACAACCTTAGATTTGAGTTAAAATCTAGGTTTAGTAAGAGTCGTAAGTCATATATATTTAAAAGGTGTGCTTAAATAATGGAAAGTACCTCAAGAATAGATATCGAAAAATTCATTGGCCAAAATTTTGAGCTTTGGAAGCTTAAAATTGAAGATATCCTTGTAGATAGAGAGCCATGGGAAGCAGTATGTCTAGGTACCATTCTGACAGGTATGTCGAAGGAAGAATGGGAGAAACTCGAAAGGAGGGAAACAATTATGATTCGATTGTGTCTTGCAGATTCATTGTTGTTGAATGTCTCACGAGAAGACTCAACCAAGAAATCGTGGGACAAGTTGGGGAGTTTATACCAGTTGAAGTACCTGGTAAATAAGTTGTTCCTTAGAAAGAAGTTGTATATTCTAGGGATGAGTGATGGAAGTTTTGTAACTGATCATTTGAATTCGTTTAATACCATACTAATACAGTTGTCGCCTGTGGATATTAAAATCACAGAGGAGGAGAAATGTATTAACCTATTATGCTCTTTTCTAGACTCCTAGGATAGCTTATTCATAGCTATAAGGAGTAATTCATCCACATTAGCGCTAGAAGTGTAGATTTTAACCTTGTACAATATTTTACTACATATATATTTTCAATAAAAGAATAGAAAAGATACAATGGAAAATACACACATTACACAGAGATTTTTCCCCTGGAAACCCAAACCGAGAAAACTAACATATTCTATATTGATTCATAGTGATACATTGTTTACAATACAATATACATATAGGAGCCAGGGGCATCCAAAACCCTAACCCAATGACCTATATTAGTCAACAACCCTAATTCCTTAACGAAAAATAGAAAACCATCGGCAAAAACCATGTGCCTAAAAACCATCCAACAATGGACATGAAAATCGAGGTGACATGAAAAATGAGGCAAAAATGTGACACGTTTCTTAAGGAAAAAACAATTCTCTTGACTTTGCATGTCGGCCATATCCCTAGTGTATCTCAGAGTCACATGAAGTTGTAGTCCTACCATGCACCCTAGTCCTACTTTCATTATGGGTAGGTAACCTTGAACACAACAGTTGGCATCTCCTCATTGGTCACTGACTCGGGGGTTTCCCTTGTGTTCGACGACAAGAAATCTATTCACACATTGGGATTTGTGAAGTGTCTTGGATTCCATTAGCCTTATTGGTGGTTTCCTCACCTTTGTCGATATTTTTTCTTATTGGCTTCTATTTAGAGGGTATCTTTCGTGCACTACTTGCATCTAGTGCATACTAGAGATGCACATGGTCGTTGATTCATGAACATCCTATTCGTCCAAGCTCCTCCTAATAATTAAGATATTTATTTGTACCTTGTGATGAATGATTAGAGATTCCCTCATTATCTCCTTTCAGTGGGTCTCCTTCCATCGAATTCAACTCATCTATTCTAGAAATGAGACCTAGAGTAATATGAGTACCTAGAGGCTTGCAGTCATTAGTGGCAGGTTCTCCCGACATCAATAGTTGGGAATACATCAATGTCACTTGATCGATGGATTCTTCAAGTGTTCAACCTCAACACCCTTATTCACACTTGGATAATGTACTCGGTTCCTTGATACCTACTTTCATTATCGTTAAGTTGTCTTGCGTTTGTTAACAATATACCATAATGACCGATAATCAAACGAAGGCTCATTGTGTTCGACCTCAACTCCTCTATTCACATGATGTAGACTTTCACCTTTGACGGATAGTGTAGAAGACATCCATCTTACAGTAGCAACATTCCCAATATGTTGTCTTTCATTGGACCAGTACCTATATGACTTCAGTGATCATGGGAGATTAGAACACTCCATTATATACAGATATTTTCATATTGATTTTGAGATTGGATTCCACTATGCCTTGTTCATGACTATGACATCCTATGGCATACATCCGCTTTGTATTGCATATTCATGGCCATGAACAACTATTTGATATATTTCCACATGGATCTGCAGTGTATTTCAGATTGGCAACCAAGTGTACAAAGTCATTATGGATTGTAATATTCTCATGGATAACTAGCACTTCCAACTGAGTATACATTACTCCACTTATGGGAATTATAATGTATTTCAACCATTGCAGATACTCCTCTGACTTCACACATTAGGGGGGATCTGTTACAACAAATTTTATCTCACCCCATGCAAATTGCTTGGATGGCCTTTCAATTTCCCTATGCAGACTTGAAGTCCCCTTTTGTACCTCCCAGAGCCAAAAAAACATATTTTTCCAGATATACATGCCCTATTATTTATACAACATGCATATATGAAATTTGCTCCACTACAACCCACGTACATCGGGTTTGATGCTCAAAATTATAAATTATGTCGGGTTTCCATGCCATGTCATGAGATCCATGATCCTTGACCTTCCATATACTAGAAACGCTCCGACTCGGCCCTTCATTTCCATTTGAAGGTTATAAATTGAGCCATATCCAAGCCTTAAAGGATTAAACAATTCAACTTTGAGAGCAAAGACACTTTGGAAAAATTTCACTTCATATGGAGTCTGCATCCCTTTGTCCTTGAAAGTTTGAATTCATTGTTCATCCCCAAGCTCTTCCTTCTTTGTGATGCAAAACCTCATTGACTCCTTTATATGAGATTTACTTTGATGGAGGATTGAAGTGGTGGAGGCCCAACTAGAGGGACTTAGTTTCTCAATTCCGATATGTGTTATTACAGAAGTTTGTCACCTATGTACTTCTACTGATTATTTTAATAGAAATACTATTTTCTCATCCAATTAATATCTTACAAATATTTGAATTATTATTCCATGGGGATATTTTCCATGTATGTTAATGGATTATGCTAATATATATGCTAACATTATATATTATCACCCTATGCTTGCGTATCTTGGTTGTTGAGGACAAGTTGCGGGTATAAAGCTTTGAATTGTGTTCTCAACTATGGTCTTCATCGAATATCCAGACAAGGTAGGCTCTTGGCCTTGTCTTGTTATAATTTCATTTATATAGCATTCTTGGGATTAGAGTTGATTTATGCGTGTCATTCTGTCTGTTGTGGTTTACCCCATTACATAGAAATATTTTCCTTGTAACAATCATCATTGTGCCCTAAGGACATCTTCTTTATCCTAGCATTTTTTTTGTTATAACTTTATTTCTACATAAATTAGGGTTGCTGCAAAATCACTCTTAATCATATTTTACTACTCTTTCTACCGTTGAAAATTGCAAGTAATTGGTGCTAATTATTCCCCTTGTCAAAGAATTTCATTTGGGTGCTTTGATTGTAAATTTCAGTGGCTAGAACTTGTTGATGTAGGAAAAAAATTCTACAGCCACAAGGCTTCTCTAATATATTGTTGATAACATATTTTTTGGCCCTATTTTTCCATCAAAACTTGTGTTTAAGTATTGGGATATTATCTACATGATTAGGGCTTGATTACCCAATAATTATTCAATGTTTTGGATGGTTAATTTTGAAACTAGTAACATATTTATTTTCTGATCTATATATTTCCGTATTGTTTCAATTTGGGACAACAAGGATTCTTTCTTAATCCCCTTTGATAAAAGTCTTGGCTTATTATCATTTGTCTTGTTCTAGGTAGGGCTAATATTGTTTTGCAAGTACAAAACACTTGGCAATCATATCCTCCTTCACAAGACTCTTTTCCAAGCCATTATTCATCTCCAACTTGACCTATATGGATTTCACTCATCATCATATCACTTTTCATCTCAATCCCCCTAGGGTCACTAGGATTCCCTCCTTGTGGTGATCTATCATCACTAAAGTGAGGGAAGTGTCTATCTAAGGTGATAGTGGGAAGGTACTCCCATAGTTGTCACACTTCCATGTATTGGGTTGGGAATTTCCCAATCTATAGATTTCATGATAACAAGGACCTGAAAGAATAAATCTACATGAATCAAATTGAAGGCTTTGTAGTAAAGGGAAAGAAAGAGCTAGCATGCAAGTTGAAAATATTTGTTTATGGTATAAATTAATCACCAAGGATGTGGTATCGAAAGTTTGAAAAATACATCCTTAGTTTGGGATTTGTGAGATGAAAAGATGATCACTGCATATATTCCAAGGAAGAAAGTGGGAATTTCATATATGTAGAATTGTACATCGATGACATGTTGTTGATCGGAAACAACATGGATGCAGTAAAGGAGGTGAAGAAGCAATTGTCCTCTAAATTCAACATGAAGCATCTCGTTGCAACAAACTTCATTCTTGGAATGAAGATAAAGAGAGATCAATTAGCTAGAAAGCTTTGGTTGAATCAGAAGAAGTATATTGAAACAATTTTGAAGTGTTTGAACATGCACTATTACAAACCTGTAAAGGTTCCAATTCCTGTGGGAGAAAGGCTAATTCTTGAACAATGTCCAAAGACATTGGAAGAAATAGAGGACATGACACATGTTCCCTATGCAAGTGATGTTGGTAGTCTAATGTACACGATGGTCTACACTTGACCATACATTTCCCATGCAATGGGAGTGTTAAGAAGGTACATGTCGCCACTGGGAAAGAGCACTATACATCTGTCAAAAGAGTATTCAGGTATTTGTGAGGCATAAAAGACTATTCTATATGCTACCAAGGAAAACCTGGAAATGACAGTGAAGTAGATGTACATGGCTTTATCGATGTCTAATGGAATGGAGATATAGATCGAAGAAGGTCGACTAGTGGATATGTGTTCAAGTTGTTTGGTGGAGAAATCAGCTGGATGAGTAAGTGGTAGGAGATCGTATCCTTGTCAACAAGATAAGTTGAATACATGGAAGCCACTCATGGAAGCAAAGAAGTAGTATGAATGCAACAATTGTGTTTAGGAATCAGGTTTGAGGAGAGAGATATGAAGATAAATTGTGATAGTTAAAGTGAAATATTTCTGGAAAAGAACCCAACTTATCATTCCAATACTAAGCATATTGATGTACAATACCATTTCGTGAGAGACATGGTGGAAAGAAACAAGGTGTTGCTAGAGAAAGTAGACACATTGGAAAACATATCAGACTCTTTGACCAAGCCTGTGAGTGTTTTGAAGTCCTCTTGGTGCAGAGAGGCAATGGGAATTGTTACCCTGGGTCTGCGAAAAAAAGTTTAGGAAAATCTCGTTTCAGCAAAGAAGACAACAAGTGGGAGATTGTTGGGTTGTTATATACTTTGCAGTGAAAGTCAAGTCGAGGTGGATCAACCGACAATGAAATTCGAAGGTTGAAGTGGATCGACCGGGAAAATTCAAAGTCAAAGTAATTGACAACAAGTAGAAGAGGTCAACCAAAAAGAGGTCGATAGGTGGTCGTGTGGCAACTGAATGAAGACCGAATGATAGTCTACTAGTAATCCAACTATAACATCCCCACTATGATCCCCAGTTTGATTAATGTTTATGTGGATATAATATGTGGATAAGACCAAACGATGTAATATGTGAATTGTATCTCTATGTTTTAAAAATAAAATGTGATGCGAGTTGCTAAGGGGACATTGAAAAGAGATGGGGGATGAATTAATCCACAAGAGGGGGAAGTGTCTAGGATTACGACCAAGAGGGTTCCAAGGGGGGAAATACCCATGTATATTAGTTCAACCCATTTTCCTAAAATTTTCATTTGTATATGAATCTTCCATTTTTTGATTGAGTGTTCCCAAAGACGATCATTGAATACATGTAAGAGGGTGGGTGTGAGTGGTTACATCCCATAGTTATTGGGCACATGGGGGTTGAGTATAATCAACTTGGGGAAGAGTGTGAGTCAAGACAAAGGGAGGAAATTTGTATGGGTTGGGACAGTAGTTCGAAGAAGGAATTTTTTATGCATGAGATAAAGTAGAGAGAAAGAGGAGATATTGAAGTAGGTGCAACCACGGAGGGAAAATTCTAGAGCAAGATGGAATGTATTCAGAGCGTTTATAGCTGAATATTGAAGAGACAAATTTCCAAGCCTGAAGAGTGAACTTCGGAGTGAGTTTCACTATAACAACAAGTGTTGTTGTTGATTTGTTGGTAGTTTTCCTATCAGCAAGTTCCCTTGAGTTCCTCACTAAGAGATTCCTAGCTACATGTGCCAGAGAGACCATGATAAACGAATGACACATTCCTTGGGTTAATCTTGATAAATGAAACACACATCCATTGGGTTATCCCTAATAAATGAATGGTGCATTCCTTGAGTTGGGAAGGTCATGAGGAAGAGAGTTGGTGGAAAAATCGGGATAGTTGTAGAATAATACCAGTTGGGTTATGAGTTTTATTTGTTGCGAGTGGACTGTGAGAGACCACCCTATTTTGTGGATTACTAGCCTTATCTTGGGGGTGATTGGCCGTTGAGATTTGGAATAGCCAGTCTATGGTTGGGTGGAACGTTTGTCCCAAGTAGTTGGTTGCACAATTATTGTTTAAATAAAAGTGTTATATCTTGTTGTCGTGTTATTTACATGTGTTATTACTGTGCATGAAATCTGTGTATTTGAGAATGATTTATATGTTGTTGTAATGAGTGGTTTAGCTGCATTTCATGTTGATTATTAGCATGCTTTAGATGCATCTATTTTATGGTTATAGACAGTAGCTAAATATCTTTTAAACTTGTAGTTGTAAGCTACAGAAAATCAACTAACGGTAAAAAAATTACTTTAGTTAGCATAAATTTTATTTTTATGTGTATTTTGCACCGTAATGTCCCTCGGTTGGGATGGGGAACATTATATTATGGTATTAGAGATGTAAAAAGTGAGATTTGTGTGTGGCCTGGCCTAGCCTGGGTGGCTGGGAACGTTACAAAGTGGTATCATATTTGTAAAAAAGGAGAGTTTTGTGTGGCGTGGCCCAACCTAGGTGGTTGGAAATGTTACAAAGTGGTATCAGGGCCCATTTTTCAACACCGAGCTTGGATGGGATGAGTTAGTATAATGATGAAACAAAAATTCGTAGAGAATTAATTTCTGGAGTATGTCTTCAAATTGTTTTTATTAAATTATTGTAGTACAATTGAGAGAAATTTCATGGGTAATGTGAAGAATTGAGCCTCTTTGGAAAATTTTGAACATAAGTAAAATCATAAAAAATTGGGTATTTTTCTGTATGATGATATCAACATGACGTGGAGGCCATGTGTCAACCAATGTGGTAGAATAAAGACACGTACTTCCACGTGGAAGGTACATGTTGTATGGGATGACAGTTGACAGGTGATGTGGAGCCATGTGGTAGACCAACTATCAGACCCATGAAACTGCGCTAAGAAGTGGAAAATCGGATAAGTCCCAAGATGTTGTGGAGGTGGTGAACATGACAGAGAATCGGGGCTATGTGAAGAAGTGAGGTAGACTTGCAGAATCAGGGACCTGTGACAAAATCTTTATAATAGGCTAAATACCAAGATTGGATCGGTCAGACGGGGTCATAGATATAAGAGTCAAGAAAGTGTCGTAGACTCGCTACCCACGGTGAAATTTCAA
This sequence comes from Picea engelmannii, assembly GCA_009831015.1. Taxonomy (NCBI): domain Eukaryota; kingdom Viridiplantae; phylum Streptophyta; class Pinopsida; order Pinales; family Pinaceae; genus Picea; species Picea engelmannii. Next base: position 1,494 of record ML779020.1, on the reverse strand, counting down.
AATTTGACTAAGTACCAATAATCTCAGTGTGAAGAGCATGGTGAGTCTACATAGATGGAAAAATGGTTAAGTGTTGAGACTTCTTGGAAGGACTTATGAAAGGAAGGTTACAATATTATGAGTCCACGAGTTCACGTAGATGGAAAAATGATTAAGTGTTGAGACTTCTCAAACGAACTTATGAAAGGAAGGTTTCAATATTATGAGTTTGTGATTCCGCAAGTCCATGAATCCATGAAGGAAAAATAATCTAAGTATAAGTGCAAAGTGAGTGTAGTGGAACTAGAGGGTGCAAATTGGAGAATGTGAAAGCCCATAATGAAGAAGAGATATGACTTAGATCCGCGGTGAATCCATTAAGACAAATCAACGATGAAGATCTAATCAAGAAATGATCGGACGGTTGTTGAGCATTGCTACTATGTTGCACGTGCTAATAAATATCCCTTCACTATTTTTCCACCTTAACTTTTAGCTCGAAGCTCAAATCAGAGCAAACGAATAGTCGTTGGAAAGGTCTTGAGGAGTAGAAGAGATCTGTCAACCCATAATTTTGATTTGGCATTTATTTTCTTCAAAAGTGATGAAAGTGAATTATGTAGTAGTAAAAGAGTGGAAATTGCAACTTGTAATTGTTGTAAATTTTCGCTCAAAACTCGGATTGAGGCATGAGGAAAATCGCTGGAAAGTTGTTTAAAAAATAAATGCATTTAAGGAATCCTACTTGGGAGTCGTGCATTAATTCTTCATAATTTAAAATGAAGAATGACTCGTAATATAATTGATAAATATTTTTCAATATGCTTAATTCTAACAACAAATTATTGCATGCACATTCTTGCAGAATTAGAGAAACAGAAAAACAAACTTTAGTTCCTACATGAGAAATAGAGACATGGAGGATGCTCAAGGGTTTTACAACAATGAAGAAGAAATAGGAGATCTGTATACTAGCATGGGTAATGCTGAGACTAAGTGTAATGGGAGAAGAGACAGGCAAGAGCATGTAACTATGAGAATCTTGCAAAAATAAGTGCAGAGCTATAGGGCCGATAATGAGAGGATAATAAAGTATCAAGAAGAGATAATTCAGAGCTTAAATATGTTGCATAAGCAATTCAACAAATAATCTGGCGCCAAGAAAGAAACTAGTGGTAGAAAAGTATCAGCATCAAGATCCCATAGAAAAAGAGATGATCATGGGAATGATAGGAAGTTGAGAAGCATGAGTAGATGCCATCATTCTCCAAGGAATTACACCATAAGAAATCATGCAATATTGGGTGTAGGGAGCAACCCAAGTGTGTCTCATGTTCGGAGGCAAAGGAGAATACCCGAGGAAGACATATTACAAGGTGAACTCAGGAAGATTAATCCATCAACTTTCAATGGAGAGCCCAATAAAGGAGAAGATGTTGAGGCATGGTTGTTGGAAATGAAGAAATATTTTGAGCTACATGATTACCCATCCCAGGTAGAAGCAATAATTTCCAC
>ML779019.1:919951-941419 GCA_009831015.1 Picea engelmannii | reverse complement strand
TTGTGGAATGAACTATAACTGTACTCTCCAGTTTAATTTGGAGGATCAAAGTTTTGTTTTCAATATAAAACCTCTGTCAAACCATTTTGTTTTAAAATTATTATATCTGGAATCGTGTGGATTAAAATCTATCGAGTGATGATATTGACGGTCATAAACCATTGCATATATTGTATATGCACACGGGTTAATGTCAAGACATGTACCCGTAATTTAAATTCAATACAGTTTTATTTTTAGTTTGAAGTCCGATCGTAGATTGGATGATTTGTATTCATTGTAGAGATTATAAAGTGCAATGCTGGACCCTACCTTTGGTGGACACACAATTTTTATGAAATAGATTTGTATACATTTGAAATCCGGTTATTGTTTGGAATTTTAATATTACAATGGAATATTAAACCAAATCTCCACCGTAGATCTGTATATCTAATGGTTGTTGTAGGTCTGTGGGTTGATTTAAATATTTTTGTTGACATTTATTGCATTACTCATTAGAATGGTGCACTCGAGGTTCTATGTGTTAGAAATACAGAGATGACATGTGGCCCAATAAAATATTGACGCATGTCATATTTCTATTGGCACAAATGACCTATCAAATGCATGAAACATATGGACACGTGGCATGTGTATGGTGGGCCACATCACCCTAGGTGACATCAACATGCCACATCATTTATGTATTCTGTGACATCATAATTTTGGGCTTCGGTGAACTTTTCACATGCACACTCCTAATCTCCCAAACACCAAATTTCCAAATACTCGGAGGATGCACTAATCGATAGTCCTCATTCACTATTTATATATACAGTCAGTAGGAGCTCCAGGACTCTGGGATTCGGGAGTTACAGATTGTCCACACTCTCAATATTTTCGGAGTGCCAAGTCTCTGGAATGCAAGCTCTACTGCCACATATCCTCTCCCGATCAATGACTAATATTTTCTCCGTAGATATAGGCTTTGGGGATTTTCAAAGAACCTCTCCACAGATCTCCTAGAGTGTCGGATTATCAAATATCCTCTCCTTCCTCCACATATCATATCCTGATTGATGGTCGAGATTAAATCTGGCCTTAGGAGCTTTGGTGGTTTCACCTTAACCACACTTTATTCCTTCTGAATGTCGAACTGGTGCAATCCAAAATACTTTGTTAGTAACTAAGCACCAAGGGGTGCTACGTTCCATAAAATAAGGAATGGACACGTGGCCCTATTTAGCAAGTGACACTTGCCATATACTAACTGACACGAACGGTCTTTGAAAAACATGGAATACGATGACACATGGAAAGAATCAAGTGTGTCCACATCACCCTAGGTAAAATATACAAGCCACGACACTCTAGTGCTTCATGACTTCGAGACTTCGAGACTTCAGAACTTCAGAACTTCGGGAGACTTCTCCATACTACACCACAAATCCTTCGAACATCAAATTCCTGAATAAGTTGATCTACAGACACATGTCCTCGAACATGAACGATCCATATTAACTCTAAAATTTGGGACTTTGGGATATTTCCCTCCTAGAATCTTGAGGACTCACTTCTCCCAGAGTGTCGAACTTTCGAACTGTTGTGAGATCTAGAAATCACATTCGCTTGCATGCATAACGGACGGCTGGAGTCTGATCTTCTCCAATTTTTTTCTACTCCTAATTCATGCTTGATCCAATGTCCCAGACCTATCATTGGCCAAATCCAATGGTTTGGTACTCCTCCTAGTGATCTACGACATAGATTCACTACAAGACTTTGGAGGTTCGGGGATTCGATCTTCTTTTATGACAAGGAACTTAAAATTGTCGAAGCAATGATGTTTGAAGGATTTGATGGTTTAACCTCTGTTCTCTTTTCCTAGATATTAGGATTGTGAGGGATTCCGATCCTTCCCGAATATATCCTATGTCCATCGTGGTTTCCCAAATTGCTACACCTCGTGATATTTCAAACATAGTTAAGGTGTGGTCTCAACACCTTCTGACACTCTGCAACTTAATTTATCTTTGAAAAGTTTTCTTCAATATCGGTTTACATGGCCCATACAGGGTTAGTATTGGAACGAATCTCTGATAATAAACTTTAACATACCCAAACACCCAAAGGTCGGGCATGTTAACCACAAATCCCTCCCCTGGACTATTTCGACCCCTTATCTAACTTTAAATAACAGGGAGATTCATGAAATATTCACATGCATTGATCTAGACTCTTGCTAAACATAAAAGAAATGAAGCATACGAAATTCACAACAATACACAACAAGCATGCATACTCTAAACATATTGAATTCAACAATAAATAAATACACAACGGAAATAGTTCATACACATGTAAATAATACCATAACAAGGAGAAATTATATTTTATAGAAGATAACCACCGACTGGTTGCAGACCAAGGATGTTCCAGCCAACCGTATACATTATTGTTCCAAGTCTAAAAAACAATGTCACCCCCGAGCCAGGGATATGAATCCAAAAGGATGGTTCCATAGTATTACTCGGCTTCCCAAACTAGTCATTACTCAAGATCTCACGGGCTTCCCAACACCCATAGAAATCCAAGTACCTAGCTCTCTTCTACCCAGCCTGCACAACCCAAGAGAATGGACCCCTACCCTTCTCTTCCACATAGTCCTTCTCCTTCCATGGCTTCTGTGTAGCTGGTCCAGACTCTCCATGTTTTGACTCTCAGGAGTCCCAACTCTGAGAAACGTTAAGCACATGCCAAAACTTCTTAGATATGCAGGCCTCATTGACAGCTAGATTTCACCATCAATATCTATAGCCAATAAAACCATTGTTGTTCTTCAATAGTATGATTTCATTTCCCAATCCAAACATGAATGAGGAAGATTAGTGCAGTGAAAGGGTGACTCAGGTGAAGTCTCCACAAGAGGTGTGAAACAATGAAAAAATAGGTAAATGAATGTGTGAGGGAAGATTGAAGCGACCAACGACAGACCGAGGACGATAATGGGAGTGAGAACGAATGAAAATGATCAATTAATGATAGAATCCACGAACGTGAGAAATCCCCCAATGGACTAGGTATGGTTTATGTAATTCATGGGGATTAAGAACCTCTTGGACTTCCCCCAAGAAGCTCACGTAACTGTTATTATTCATTAAAAAAAATGGAGAATAAAATATAAAATAAAATTATTATCCCCTTAATCCACCTTTCTTGTGTGATCATAGCCCCCTATAACTCTTGTCCTTGTCCATCTAGAAGTCAATGAGGTATTTATTATTAATAATGATAAAAAAATTACATTTCTTGGGCACACTGTCCTTTTAATAATTGTTTGGGCATTCTGGCCTCTCATCAGTGTAAAAATAGATTATTTAATATGGGGGATCAAAACCTGGGGTGTTACAAGTTCTCGCCCATCCTCACCATGAATATCCCCTAGATCTGACACAAACATTAAAGGTCCAAAAGGTATCTCTAACAGAAATGGAAGAACTTTGAAAGAAATGACTTTGCTACTGTTTTGATTAAAAGTATTCCCTAGGGAATAAATGTAGAGAACAAAAGTTCTTCCATATTGATTCATCAACTTCATCTCCCTATGATGGCATCCCATCAAATGAGGATCCTGAACCAAAGGAGGATCAACCAAGTGATCACATTGAAGCTCCAATATTAACCCTTGTGGAACCAAAGGAACCTGTCATATCACTTCATGCACTCTCAGGTATTGCAACCCCGCAAACATTGAATATCAAGGGCTACATAAAACATAGGCTGGTGTTGGTATTGATTGATAGTGGTAGAACCCATAATTTTATTCATCACAATCTTGTTGATGAGATCCATTTATTTTTCTGCCATGTTTCTAATTTCAAATCCTCATCGCTAATGGTGGTACTATGAAGGGTGGGGGGCGTTGTGAGAATGTCAAACTCCAAATGGGTGATTATCATATGGAAACCAACATGTTCTCTATTTCCATGCGTGGTTGTGATATTTTATTATGAGTGGAATGGATTCTCACTCTGGTCCCAATCACAATGGATTATCAAGATTTATATATGAGCTTCACCCAAGAATCTCACCCTATACCCTCCAAGGTCTCCAAGCAGGATTTCCTGAAATGATAAACTCTCACAGGATGGAAAAACTATTGAAGAAAGGCCATCATGGTGTGATTACTCAATTTAATGTTATCCATTTCACTGAACAAGCCTCTTAGGTGGTTCCTCCTAGCCTTCAACTCATCTTGGAAAAGTACCCCAAGGTCTTTGAGGTTCCCACAGCCTTACCTCCTTCCATGGGTGAGCATGATCATAGAATCCCTCTCCTTCCAGGTAGTCAACCCACCAATTTACGTCCCTACAGATATCCATTTTCGCAAAAAAAATAAATAGAAAATATGGTACAATAATTACCGGAGGTAGGGGAAATTCACCCTAGTACCATCCCATATTCTTCACCTATGGTGATCATATTCAAGAAAGAAAGCACTTGGTGCATGTTCCCTAATTTTCATTCCCTGAATAAACTAACCATCAAATATAAGTTTCCCATTCATGTCATTGATGATATGTTGGATGAACTCCAAGGTGCCTGTTTATTCACCAAATTAGACCTTCTCTCTAACTATCACCAGATCCAAATGAAGGAGGAAGACATTCTGAAGACTGCTTTCAGAACTCATGAAGGAGATTATGAATTCTTGGTCATGCCTTTTGGATTTTGCAATTCCCCATAAACCTTTCAAAGTATCATGAATAAACTATTGAAACCTTAACTTTGGAATTTTTTCTTGGTTTTCTTTGACGACATCCTCATTTATAGTCGAACTTGGGATAGCCACCTTCTTCATGTGGAAAAATTCCTTCACTCGCTAGAGGAAAACCAATTGTTTTTCAAAAATACCAAATGTTCATTTGAATCCAGCGAAGTGGCATACTTGGGACAGATTATCAGTCATGAAGGGGTAAAAGTGGACCCCAAAAATATACATGCTATGCAGGAGTAGTGACGACCTATGACCTTAAAAATCCTAAGGGGTTTTCTTGGTCTCATAGGATATTAGAGGAAATTTGTCCACCATTATGGAAAAAAATATAAGCCCTTGACCAACCTCCTTAAGAATAATGCATTTAATTAGACACCTACTATTGAGAAATCCTTCACAGAGTTAAAGAGGGCCATGTGCACTACTCCTATCCTAGCATCTCCTGACTTCAACAAAACATTTATGGTGTAATCAAATGCTTTTGGCATTGGTCTAGGTGCAGTACTCACACAAGATGGTCAACCTTTGGCCTTTATTATCCAAGCGTTGAGTGGTTGCAATCTGGGCCAGTCTATGTATGAAAAATAAATGATGGCCATTCTCCATGCGGTGCACAGATGGTGGCCATACCTCTTGGGACTTCATTTTCAGATCAAAATGGATCACCATAGTCTAAAATGTTTTTTTGAGCAACGACTATCCTCCCCCTAACAAAATAAGTGGTTCACCAAAATGTTGGTTTATGATTATGAAATCATATACAGAAAGGGAAAATGTAATATAGTATTCGATGCATTGTCAATACAACATCAGGAGGAAGGATCCCTCTTTTCCTCATCCTTATGAGTCCTTGATTGGATTGAAGAAATATGCCAAGAGTGGCTAACACACCCAACTATATCCAATATAATTCAGTTCCTTCAGGAGAACCCTAATCCTACCACTGGCTACACTTGGCAAGACAATATTCTCATATATAAGTATCATTCGGTTATGTCACCCTCTTCAACACTCAAGTCAAGGATCTTAAATGAGTTTCACTCCTCAACTATTTTGGGTCACTTGGGGTTCCAAAAGACATATTCTCGTGCCCATAATTATTTTTTATAGGAATGCATGAAGAAGGATATCCTTGACTTTGTCATAGAATGTGAGGTGTGCCAACGTAATAAAGGTGAAACTATCAAGTCTACAGGTTCCCTACAACCCCTTCCCATTCCAGCTCCTATGTGGACAAAATAATCCATGGATTTTATAATGGGCCTTCCTAAAGATGGGAACAAGTCCATCATCATGGTGGTGGTTGATCACCTCTCCAAGTATGTTCATTTTTGTGCATTACCCCACCCTTTCACACCCGTACTAGTAGCACAAGTTTTTCTTGATCAGGTTTTCAGGTTACATGAAATGCCCACCTCTATGATATTTTATCGTGACCCAACTTTAAATAGCACATTTTGGAAATAAATGTTTAAATTTTAGGGAACCCAGTTGAACATGAGCACAATCTATCACCCCTAGACCGAAGACCAAAGAGAAGTGGTCAACAAATGTTTGGAAACCTACTTGTGGTATTTTTCTTTGTAAAAACAACACTAGTGGGTGCAATGACTCCCCTTGGAAGAATGGTGGCATGATAATTCCTAGAATACAACCACTAAAATGAACCCATATGAAGAAGTGTATGGTTAACTCCCACCTACAGTCACTACCTATATCCAAGGAATATAAAAGGTTCAATTTATTGATACAATGTTGCATGGTCGCACAATCACCCTAGCGGCTCTAAAGGATAACCTCCACATGGCCCAAAATTGCATGAAGAAATAGGCGGACTAGCATCATTCAGAAAGGGTTTTTAAGGAAGGTTATCAAGTGTTTCTTCAGCTCCAACCTTAAAATAAAACATCTCTCAAATCCCAGGGACATCATAAGTTGGCACCCAAATTTTAGAGGCCCTACCAAATCATAAAGTGTATTAGTTTAGTGGCCTGCAAATTGTCCCTTCCTACTACTTCCAGAATCCATCAGGTGTTCCATGTTTGTTGTCTGAAGAAAGTGGAGGGATAGAATTGAAGGGTCCAAACCATCCTTCAATAATTATATGAAGAAGGATCCCTTTGGATTCAACCAGAAGTAGTCCTAAGTCACCTTGAATGTCATTTGTGTGGTAGAACTATCAAGGAAGTGTTGATTCAGTGGATTCACACATCACCAAAGGATGCGACCTGGGAACCAACAACCATACTCCAACAGTTTATGCACCTGCATCCTTGAGGAAAATGATGATTTTGAAGGGGGAGGACATGTTAGGATATGATCCTAACCCCTCTCCATGGGTCATTAGTTAGTAGGATATGTTTTCTATGTAATAAAGGATGACATTAGTTAATAAGTCCTAATAAATAAAGGAGAATAAGTCAATGTAAGAATACCTAATAGAAGATTATGCTTATAGAAATATTGTCCTTTATAAGTTTCCTTAGAGGGTATAATTAATATAAATAAGAGCAGAAGGAATTGGATATTTCATCTTAGATATTATTTTAATAGAGCTCTGCTCTGTTGGATGTTGCCCCATCGAAGAGGAAAGTGAACATTGCTATCATTAATAAAGGTCATCGTTCTAGTGTTATTCTGGTATTATTCTGGTATTGTTCTTGATATATCATTTTTGTTCTTCCATTTCTTGCTAAATATTTCTATTTTCCATATTATATTACATTTGGAATATTTCACAGCCATTCCTGGCAAACATCTTGGAGCTAATCTTGTACAATTAAGAAGGGGTAATAGTGGGACCCTTCTTCATATTTCCTCAAAAGAGAATCAACAAACACATTTTCTTGGCCTTTCATGTAAATGATCTCATAATCATATCCAAATAGCTTGGTCACCCATTTTTGTTTCTCTAGGGATGAAATTCATTCTGCTAGAAAAAACTTGAATCTCTGATGATCTATTTTAATTTGGAAGCATTTCCCCAAGAGATAAGGACACCACAGATCCACAACATGAAGAATAGCGAACATTTCATTTTCATATATTGATTGACCCAAATGTCAATCCGAGAGTTTTTTTCTAGTGAAACCCAAAGGCCTGCCATATTGCATGATGACTACCCCATTTGCTTTCCCATTAACATCGCATTCTAGGAAAAATGTCTTGGTGAAGTCAGGAAACACTAGGACATGACTCATACACATATCCTCTTTCAAGGCATGGAAGGATTTATTAGCAGATGGAGACCAAATGAAAGAATTCTTTTTAAGAAGAGTAGTGAGAGATGTGTAACATCTCGCTCTGGCGCACTGGGGAAACTTATTCTTTGAGGACACTTGATCACAAAGTGATATGGACTATTATGATATTAAAACTATTGGCCTTGATTTTGTTGCGCTATGATAGATGACTTGATGTTTTACTGCTTTGACATAGACAGGTGCTATTGACTCGGTTTTACTAAGTGTGCAGGGTTTTGGACCTTGAGGATGCAGAGGCATCGATGGAACCCCTTGGACTTCGGATTGAGTCAGGGAGTGTGCTATTTGAGTTGATTTATTTACTTTGATATTTCATTGATTTGATGATATGAAGTGGACATGTTCTGACACGATTGTTGATGATGCAGGCTGACGATAGCTTGTCAACCAAACTCACATATGGAGTAAAGGGGCCACACACGATTTCCAGAGAAGTTGAGGGAGAGGTGTGGATAGCAGCCCTGCCACAGCCTACTAGCACTCCCGCCGTGGCTCGAACTGTAGGTTAACTATTACCTAGTTCGAGAGGATCCACGATGCCGTGAGGGTAGACTGTGACAGTTGCTCACGATGATTCTAAGGGGCACGCAATAAGGCGGGGGCCTTATTCCTTATATCCCTTAGTCTCCCAAAAGTTCACCTGGCGGAGTGTTGACTCCAGGGGTTATTGATGTCTACCAATCAATCAAGTTGGCGAGTGGCACCCTTGGAGCACGTGGTGCATCCTGAAGGGCAGATCGCATAAAAGAAACAAACAAGGCGAGTGGCACCCTTGGAGCATGTGGTGCGTCCTGAAGGGCATGTCACGTTGATGATGATGAAGGAACAAACCTAGATGGCCCTAAGACTTTAACGCCTTAAGAAATTCTTAAACAACCTCCCTAAATAAATGTCGCCCAGTTCAGAATCTAAGTCCTAAGTCTAAAAACTTCTCTAGTGTAAAATTTTGTCTAACCTTAAGAACGAGACCCTATAAAAAAATATAAATAGAAATTTAAACTAAAACCAACTTAAGTAATAGTCTTAGTCTTCATAAAATTATTTGAGTAAAATGAAGAGAGTAAGAATTTAATTAAAACTAGTGGATTTAAAATTGCAAAGAAGAAATTTATTCTTAACTTGTGAAAGTATAAAAAGATATTAAATTAATAATAAAAAGGAAAAGATTGAATGGCGCAACTGCCATTGTGGCTCTAATAAAAAGGGGAAAGAAGGGAATAATAATAATTTAGGAAACTAAAGAATAGGGGGAAACATAATAAGGGAAAGAGAGGAACTTATGGTAAAAAGCGAGGTCAACGTAGTAAGGAATCTGCAATTAAGAACCTTCTAAAATGAACTAACTTAGAAACTTCATTTTAGGGAAAGTATTTAAACCTGAAGGGGAATCTAGGAACCCCTAGAAGTAATTTTAGGAGAAACTCTAGGTGGGTGAGGGAAATGAGACAATTAATAAATTTAAAGAAAATAATTATTGGAGGAAAGAGGGGGATGGACGACACTTGTGCGAAGGAGAATATTTAGAATTTTTTTATTAAAACTAAATTTAAATGTGATTTAGGGAAAGTTGGAGGTTCTAAAAACTCTATAAAAGAAAGGGAAGAGGAGGAAGAAAGGGGATCGACTGTTAGCATAATGTTACACTGCCGGAATTGTGACTTGATTGATTACTTGTGGCGAGTTGGGTTTTTTCAGCTCGGATAGGAGTGGTAGCTCAGCCTTGCGAGGCGAGCTGGGAAGCTAGGCATACCATTTGAATAGTGTGTGGCCCCTTTGCGGCTCGGGGGGCTAAGGGGGAAGCAGAGTACCCCTAGCATTGGCTGGGAGGTACTGATGAGGTCGCGACAGTCGGCGAGCGGGAGCGGCACGGAGCACGGGACGTCATTCGAAGCAGGCGACAAGGCAACAGTATGACTTCTGTTTTAGTAGAATAGAATGCGATATGATTTCTATTTAACGGATGCAAATGGATTGAATGGACGATTTTAATTATTTACTCGACAGTTTTTAGTTGTAACTGCTGTAAATGTTGTTTTATTTAAAAACTCTCATGTGACAAGGTAATATGGATGCAAATCATGTACCAGTTTGTATCACCTATGTTTCTTTGTATGAAATACCACTGACAAGTTATTGAAGGGTTCCTTGTTTAAATAGTGGCAATAACCATGTTTATGTATAACATCTGAGAACCTAGCCTTGCACTCCTTTTAGTGTCCTCTACGATTTCTTGGCTTTCTTGGTCAACGCTACTCTTCAAGATGGTTGTTGTTGTATTCTCTGCGTTTTTATAGTTTAATTTCTCTGCGTTTTTATGGTTTAATTTCCCTGCATTTTTTTAGTTTAATTTCTCTGCGTTTTTATGGTTTAATTTCCCTGTGTTTTTATAGTTTAATTTCTCTGCGTTTTTATGGTTTAAACCTCTGTGATTTGTTGGAAGATGCGACCAGTTTTCCTCAGCATTCTTTGAAATTTATGGGTTCTATTTCGTTGGAGGATACCCACGTTTTTTGGCCACCCAAACTCTGCGAGTTGGGTTTTTACTTCTCTACATTGGTGTTGCGTTTCTGGGTCAGTTTTCCTGTGCAATATGGTGGAGGATACACCTACGTTTTCAAAACCACCTAAATTCCATTTTCTCTATTGTGTCTCTGCATTTTGTGTTACCCATTTCGGCGATAGACACCCACGTGTTTCAACCCATTTAAACTCTACGTTTTTTTCTTACACCTCTCTACGATTTGTGGATTACACATCTCCGCGTTTATGTAATAACTCTTTGCGTTTGATTTCCATTCTTTGGTTTTGATTGGAGTGCGATTGGGTTGTAAATCTATGCGTTGGGTTGAAATTCTTGATTTGGGTTGCCTCTGTATTGAAACTGGTTCAGTTCGCCCTGCAAACCACGTGGATTACCATTAAATCCTGTCAGCCCTATCAATCTGGCATTAGCGAACCCTTTAATTTTGACAGTTGTCCTCGTTATTTGCAATTTTTTTTTATTTCTGGATGATTTCATTCCAGGACCCGGCCATGCAATATTAAAAATCACCTCTAGTAACCACAGTTTCACCTTCCCTTACTTCAACACGCGATTTTGTTTGGGCAATAGGTTATTTTTACCTCTTTTTTTTGGTAACATTCCAATTGCGTCTTTCTTGTTACCTCTGTGCATTTTATCTAGTTAAAACCCTTCTACCTTCATGACTCAGATAATACCTTAGCGTGTTTTCCTAGGGCATTTCCCTTCTGGCGATTTGCCTTTAAATTCTATTGTCGGTTATCTTCGCTGCGTGGCGAAGTTCTATTAGGAGACTCGATTTCCTTGAGACCGTGGTCTGTTACCCATGCCTTCTCTTACCATTTTTTCTAATAACTCGTTGTTCAGTCCGCGCCTTCATCGCTGCATGTTTGTTGGGGTGTCAGCGTGATCTCCTAGAAGGATTGATTATATATTGCTACCAGCTTTTAAACCCTAACGAATTTCAGGCATGTGGGCATCAGTGGTCGCTTGGTCTCTGGCAGGTGCTCCCAGTTGCTCTTTTATTGCCATTTGACAACTTCAACAGTGTTATTAAGGCGTATTGTTGGGTGACAGAATTATTGTTTTTACATTTCGTAAGGGTATAGTTATTGTACCTATTATTGATGAATTAGGTAATGATTATTTAATGTTGTTGTAACACATAAGGGTAGGGTCTTTATTATTTTTAAATTGCAATGCTATTAGTATAAAGGTATTGATATGGTTATTTCTGGTCTTGTTGTTGTAGTTTCAATTGTTATTAAAAATAAATAAAATGTAAATTTCCTTGTTATTTAAATTGAAATGTTATTGTAATGTAGAAGGGATGATATGGTTATGATTAGGGTAATGTTGTTGTAAATTCATTATGATTGACAACATATAAAAGGTAAGGTTCTTGCAATATGAAGAAGGCTAAGTTAGCATTGATGACTTATGAAATGTGAGCTCCTCTTTGTGTATTTGCAATGTTTTTATCATGTAAGGTCATTGAAATTGTATGGTTGAAACATATAGAATGTATGTAATTCTAATTCATTGCAAGGGTGTAGTAATAAAAAGGGTAAAGTGGTTATCCTGTATGGTAAAGGATATTGCAGCCTTATTGTTATTGATAATAATTAAAATGTTGGTAATTGTAAATTGTTGCAAGCTTTTYGAACATAAAATGTTAAGTGGTTATCATGTATGGTAAGGGTTACGGTAGTTTTGCGGTTATTAGATATCATGTAAGATGTACTGTAATTGTAAATTATGGCCARGATATTGTGATATAAAATGTATGTTGTTATTATTTTAYGGTAATGAATTTATGCACAAGCTAAAACAAGCCAGTAATAATGCCCGAGACATTACCCTCAACCACCAGCAAATGGTSTGAATCTCGAACATGTTTGTTAATGTCCTTCACAACTTGAGATAGATTATGCCTTGATGCTTTATGCACTTGGGACATGCGAAGACGGGCTCGTAATGGAGGGTGGAATAGACTCGATCAATTACACTTCTTGTTGTATAATGGTCATAGTTTTGAAATTCAATTTTAAAGTACACCTCCCATGCAACGCTGAATCGAGTAATTTAATGAGTTATTAATAATTCACTGTCGCATTATGCCTTAATATAGATAACCTTGTTGACCGCGATTTGATGGTGGTGTATTTATCATTGGCTTAGTAGGCTTGGTCTTATTGTGTCGGGCAGGATGTAGACACCTCCATGTTCCTCAGAACAGTCACCAACCCTGAGACCTTAAATGGTTAACATCGATGGGAACCTGGGCTTGAGCGTTGCTTGTGTGTCTTGGAGGTCCTAACCATTGCAGGGTAGGATGGATGGGTAGTCAGTCTGAATTATTTTCGAGTGATCGTCGCCATTGCATGCAGTTGCCTGTTGTACGTCTTATGTCGTCTTGTTGTGTTTTTCATGCTTGCATCTTGTTCATCATCGGGTGGCGACGCAGAGTTGAACGTGTTGTTGTTTCCTTTGCACACACGTGCACACAACTTAAAAAAAAAAAAAACTTTGCACCTGTTATCAGATTTTGTTGTTGTAACGAGGAGGATCGTTACATATGGTATCAGAGTCGGTTCGACCCGCGACTTGGGATTCACCACGGATTTCGTTGACATGATTTGATTTGATTATACTATTGCTAATCGAGTTGATTGTGTGCATGCAGGTAATCATGGTTAGAGGACGCTGCGGAGGCATACGACGAGGTGCTACGGGAGGAGGCATGACGCCTCCAATAGCATCCACGCCTGAGGGGTATAACCCCCAGGGAGGCGAGAAAGTTCTCGGACAGGAGTAGATAGCAGTTGGTGACGTGGTCGGGATGATGAGATCTTTTTAGCGCATATCCGAGGCACTGATCATTCGCTTGGACAGAGGTGAGGCCAGGGCACCGACACCCGTTGAGGTTCCACCGCGTGCACCGACCATTACTGGTAGCATTCATTGTGAACTCGCGAAAATCAAATTTCCCAAGTTCTTTGGTGCCCCGGACAACACTGTCGCTGAGGCATGGCTGGAGAACATGGCGATGTGCTTCGCACTTCGTGATTATACCTCCAACATGAAAGTCCGCATGGAGGTCTTTCAACTAAAGGGAAGCGCTCTTCTATGGTGGAAGACGCTCTTGCCGCAGCTGAACATGGATGTCGAAGATGTGTCATGGGAACTGTTCGAGGAACGGTTCCGAGAGAGGTACCTTTTCGAGGAATTCATTGAGTGTCAGCTCAATGAGTTCAACGCCTTACGACAGGGAGGTCGTACGGTGCCCGAGTACGAGGCCCATTTTATCGAGCTGCTCTGGTATGCTCCACACCTTAACACGGAGAAACTTAAGGTCAACAGGTTTGTGTTCGTCCTTAACGACAGCCTGCGTGCAAAGGTTAGGATTTCGATGCCTCAAACCTTGCACGATGACGTCCAGAAGGCCCTCATAGCAAAGGAGGAGCTTATCAGTGGGGGTCAGACCAGGACTCCAGCAAGACCAGCAGGGCAGGCTTCATCTGGAACACCGTAGCATTAGACACCAACAAGACATACACCAGGATATCATGGCTTTCAGAGGGGATCCACTTTCACTACACCCCGACGACTGCCGCCTCAGCAGTGGATGCCTTATCAAGGACCACAGCATTAGCAGTAGCGTCGCCCACAGCAATAGCAGTTTAGGCTTGTTCAGCAGAACAGACCAGGTTTTCAGGCTGATAGGACGTCATCTTCTACTTCGGGTACCAGGACTACTGGGCCGAAGAAGGGGTGTTGGACTTGTGGGGAGCCACACTACCAGCGTGACTGTCCTGTGGAGAGGACCAGAGCATCTGGATCATTCGGACCCACTACAGTGGGAGATATGGGCAAGGCCCATCGGATTCATGCAGTGGTGAATAACTGTCAGGAAAATCACCAGTCGACTGTGCTCGAGACGACAGGTACTGTCACTGACCAGACCCTTAGTATTTTGATTGATCCCAGTGCTACTGAGAGTTTCATTTCTGGTGTAGCACTAAAAAGGATTAAGGTAAAGGAAGTCAAACATGATGAGTTTAACTTCATAGATATGGCTTTAGGAGCCAAACAAAAGGCCGGAGGAAAGGTTACGGGTTGTGCCCTTAACCTGGGAGAGTTTGTCACAAGGGCCAACTTGTACGTCACAATCTTAGGATCTTATGACATCATGATTGGTATGGATTGGTTGGAATCGCATGAGGCGATACTCAAATGTAAGACAAAATGGTTGAGCTTGGTCGATGACGAGGGACAGAGACGTGTGATTGTAGGATGAAACCAGGGAGTCTCCCTGAGGTTCGTCTCTTCCTTATAGTTACGGAAGAGTATGCGCAAGGGGTGCAAACTTTATGCGATCCTTGCGCTAAATGAAAGGGGAGTAGCGGAAGGTCTAGAACACCTTCCGGTGGTGAAGGAGTTTGCGGACATATTTCCAGAGGAGTTACCTGGGATGCCGCTGGAGAGAGAATTGGAGTTTAACATAGATCTGAAACCGGGGACCGAACCGATAGCAAGAACGCCTTACTGGATGTCGACCCGAGAGTTGCAAGAGTTGAAAATGCAACTGAAGGAGTTGTTGGACCTGGGACTGATACGTCCTAGTGTGTCACCGTGGGGTGCACCTGTTATTTTCATTCGGAAGAAGGACAGATCGTGGAGGCTTTGCATTGACTACCGTCAACTGAACAAGGCTATGATCAAGAATCAGTATCCATTACCAAGAATTGATGATCTGTTCGATCAAATGAAGGGTGCGATGGTGTTCTCCAAGATCGATTTGTGATCAGGGTATGACCAGTTGCGGATCAAGGAGGATGATGTCCCTAAGACCGACTTTAAGACGATATTTGGACATTACGAGTTTACTGTTTTTCCATTTGGACTGACAAACGCCCCAGGAGTATTTATGAGTTTGATGAACGGGGTGTTCCGTGAATACTTGGACAAGTTCGTCCAAGTATTCATTGATGATATTTTGATTTACTCTCGTATGACAGAGGAGCATGACGAGCACTTGTGCTTGGTACTATAGTGTTTGCGAGAGCACAAACTGTATGGGAAACTGTCCAAATGCTCTTTTTATCAATCACAGATTCACTACTTAGGGCATGTCATTTACGACAAAGGCATCGCCGTGGATCCATCCAAGGTTGATGCTATTATGGAATGTACTGCGCCGATGAATGTCACAGAAGTGTGTAGCTTTATGGGTTCAGCAGGATACTATCAACGGTTTGTCGAGGGATTTTTGAAGATAGCAAATCCGATCACGAAATTGCAGAAGAAAAATAAGAAGTTTGTTTGGACCGAGAAATGCACGGAAGCATTTCAAAGGCTTAAAGAGTTGTTGACAACAACGTCAATACTAAAGGTCTCTGACATGGACGCGGACTTCTTGGTATGCACAGACGCATCCAAGGAAGGATTAGGTGGAGTCTTGATGCAAGATGGACGAGAGATTGCCTACATTTTGAGGAAACTAAAAGGCATGAGGAGAACTACGTGACACACGATTTGGAGTTATTAGCCATCATTTATTCCTTGAAGGTTTGGAGACACTACCTTGTTGGCCAAAAATTTGAATTAAAGACTGATCATTGTGGACTACAACACATTTTTACGCAAAGCGACCTGAACGTGCGACAACGGCATTGGTTGGAATTGCTTAGCGAGTACGACTTTGAGATTACTTACATAAAGGAAATGGTGAACCGAGTGGTGGATTCTTTGAGTCAGAGACCACGCATCTTTTCAGTGTTGCCTCTTCAGACGAACTTACGTGAGAAAATTCTCACTTTACAGCGTGATGACGAATGGTACAAAGAGTTCAAGGGTTTTATCAGACAAAACACAATGATGGTACCACGATATGAGGGATTTTCTTTTGATAGCGATGGGTTATTGAGGTTTAAAGGTCGGATTTATGTACCACCCAATGACGAGTTGAGGATGTTGATCCTGAGCAAGGCTCATAGAACAGTTTACATGGCCCACCCGGGAGTCACGAAGATGAGGGCAGATATTAAACCCTTATTCTTCTGGAGGGGAATGAAGGCCGACATAGTCAACTATGTGGCCATATGTCTAGAGTGTCATCAGGTAAAGGCTGAACACAGAAACCTGATAGGATTACTTCAACCACATGCCATTCTGGAATCAAAATGGGAGGTCATTTCGATGGATTTTATTGTTGGATTGCCATTGACGGCAAGGAGACATGACTTGATTTTTGTAGTAGTAGACACTCTGGTGAAGAGTGCTCACTTTATTCCTGTACGTACGACGTATCAGGCACCTGACATAGTGAGGGTTTTCATTAGTGAGATTGTGAGGCTGCATGGCGTGCCTAAGAGGATTATATCCGATCGAGGATCGATTTTTACTGGACGATTTTGGACGAGTTTCCAAGAGGCCTTGGGAACCCAACTTAACTTTAGTACTACGTATCACCCAGAGACTGATGGATAGACCGAATGAATGAACCAAACCTTAGAAGACATGTTGCGCATGTACGTGATGGACCAACAAAAGCATTGGGAGGAATTCTTGCCTCTAGTAGAGTTCGCTTACAACAACAGTTACCAGAGCACCATTAAGATGGTGCCTTTTGAGTTTCTTTATGGGCGACCGTGTCGGATGCCCTTGAGTTGGGATCGGATTGAGGATAGGGTCTTGGTGGGACCAGAAGCGATCCAAGAAATGGAAGAGCAAATGAAAACCATAAGACAAAGGATTAAAGAAGCGCAGGATCAACAGAAGAGTTATGCCGATGTGCACCGAGTCGACCGTAGTTACGAGGTCAGCAATCGAGTCTTCTTGCGGGTTAAATCGCATAAGAGTTTGATCAAGTTTGGAAAGGGAGGTAAACTCTATCCTAGGTTCGTGGGACCTTTCGAGATTGTGGAGAGAAAGGGGCCCGTGGCCTATTGACTAGCCTTGCCTAATTCTTTGAGGTGTATGCACGATGTGTTTCATGTATCTGTTTTGAGACATTATATTAGTGATCCTACACATGTGATTGACATGAGTTCCTTGCAGGTATCGGATGAGGGAGCGCTCAAGGCTGAGTCGGTCCACATCTTAGATCATCACGTTCGACAGTTACGACGTCAAATAGGAGATCAGGTCAAGGTCCAGTGGGACAGTTATAGTCCACACTCGACGACCTAGGAGGACGCATATGATATGCGCCAACAGTTTCCATTTTTGTTTGATAGATAGAATTATGATACTATTATACATTTATTTCGGCATTTATACTATGAAACTTCAGGACGAATTGTAGACTAAGAGGGGGTGTATGTAACATCCCGCTTTGGCACACTGGGGAAACTTATTCTTTGAGGACACTTGCTCGCAAAGTGATCTGGACTATTATGATATTAAAACTATTGGCCTTGATTTTGTTGCGTTATGATAGATGACTTGATGTTTTACTTCTTTGACATAGACAAGTTCTATTGACTTGGTTTTACTGAGTGTGCAGGGTTTTGGACCTTGAGGATGCAGAGGCATCGATGGAACCCCTTGGACTCCGGATTGAGTCAGGGAGTGTGTTATTTGGGTTGATTTATTTACTGTGATATTTCATTGATTTGATGATATGAAATGGACATGTTCTGACATGATTGTTGATGATGAAGGCTGACGATATCTTTCCGACCAGACTCACATATGGAGTAAAGGGGCCACATGCGATTTCCAGAGAGGTTGAGGGAGAGGTGTGGACAGCAGCCCTGCCACAGCCTACTAACACTCCCACCGTGGATCGAACTGTAGGTTAACGATTACCTAGTTCGAGAGGATCCACGATGTTGTGAGGGAAGACTGCGACAGTCACTCACGATGATTCTAAGGGGCATGCAATAATGCGGGGGCCTTATTCCTTATAGCCCTTAGTCTCCCACAAGTTCACCTAGCGGAGTGTCAACTCTAGGGGTTATTGATGTCTACCAATCAGTCAAGTTGGCGAGTGGCACCCTTGGAGCATGTGGTGCATCCTGAAGGGCACGTCGTGCAAAAGAAGCACAAGTCGGTGAGTGGCACCCTTAGAGAACGCGGTTCATCCTAAAGGGCACATTGCGCAAAAGAAGCACAAGAGGCGAGTAGCACCCTTGGAGCACGTGGTGCATCCTGAAGGGCACGTCACACAAAATAAACAAACAAGGCGAGTGACACCCTTGGAGCACGTGGTGTGTCCTGAAGGGCACGTCGCATTGATGATGATGAAGGAACAAACCTAGATGGCCCTAATACTTTAATGCGTTAAGAAATTCTTAAACAACCTCCCTAAATAAATGTCGCCCAGTTAATAATCTAAGTCCTAAGTCTAAAAACTTCTCTAGTGTAAAATTTTGTCTAACCTTAAGAACGAGACCCTATAAAAAAATATAAATAAAAATTTAAACTAAAACCCACTTAAGTAATAGTCTTAGTCTTCAAAAAATTATTGGAGTAAAATGAAGAGAGTAAGAATTTAATTAAAACTAGTGGGTTTAAAATTGCAAAGAAGAAATTTATTCTTAACTTGTGAAAGTATAAAAAGATATTAAATTAATAATAAAAAGGAAAAGATTGAATGGCACAACTGCCATTGTGGCTCTAATGAAAAGGGGAAAGAAGGGAATAATAATAATTTAGGAAACTAGGGAATAGGAGGAAACATAATAAGGGAAAGAAGGGAACTTATGGTAAAAAGTGAGGTCAACATAGTAAGGAATCTGCAATTAAGAACCTTCTAAAATGAACTAACTTAGCAACTTCATTTTAGGGAAAGTATTTAAACCTGAAGGGGAATCTAGGAACCCCTAGGAGTAATTTTAGGAGCAACTCTAGGTGGGTGAGGGAAATGAGACAATTAATAAATTTAAAGAAAATAATTATTGGAGGAAAGAGGGGGATGGACGACACTTGTGCGAAGGGGAATATTTAGATTTTTTTTATTAAAACTAAATTTAAATGTGATTTAGGGAAAGTTGGAGGTTCTAAAAACTCTATAAAAGAAAGGGAAGAGGAGGAATAAAGGGGATCGGTTGTTAGCATAACGTTACGCTACCGAAATTGTGACTTGACTGATTACTTGTGGCAAGTTGGGTTTTCTCAGCTCGGATAGGAGTGGTAGCTCGGCCTTGCGAGGCGAGCTGGGAAGCTAGACATACCATTTGGATAGTGTGTGGATCCTTTGCGGTTCGGGGGGATAAGGGGTAAGAAGAGTACCCCTAGCGTTGGCTGGGAGGTACCGGTGAGGTTGTGACGGTTGGTGAGCGGGAGCGGCATGGAGCACGGGATGCCATTCGAAGCGGGCGACAAGGCAACGATATGAATTTTGTTTTAGTAGAATAGAATGTGATATGATTTATGTTTAACAGATGCAAATGGATTGAATGGACGATTTTAATTATTTACTCGACGATTATATTTGTAACTACTGTAACTGCTGTTTTATTTAAAAACTCTCATGTGACAAGGTAATATGGATGTAAATCATGTACCAGTTTGTATCACCTATGTTTCTTTGTATGAAATACCACTGACAAGTTATTGAAGGGTTCCTTGTTTAAATAGTGGCAATAACCATGTTTCTGTATAACATCTGAGAACTTGTCCTTGCACTCCTCTTAGTATCCTCTGCGATTTCTTGGCTTTCTTGGGCAACACTACTCTGCAAGATGGTTGTTGTTGTATTCTCTGCATTTTTATAGTTTAATTTCTCTGTGTTTTTATGGTTTAATTTTAATGTGTTTTTTTTATTTAATTTCTCTGCGTTTTTATGGTTTAATTTCCCTGCGTTTTTATAGTTTAATTTCTCTGCGTTTTTATGGTTTAAACCTCTACGATTTTTTGCAAGATGCGACCAGTTTTCCTCACCATTCTCTGAAATTTATGGGTTCTATTTCATTGGAGGATACCCACATTTTTCGGCCACCCAAACTCTGCGAGTTGGAATTTTACTTCTCTGCATTGGTGTTGCGTTTCTGGGTCGGTTTTCCTATGCGATGTGGTGGAGGATACACCTATGTTTTCCAAACCACCTAAATTCCATTTTCTCTGTTGTGTCTCTTCGTTTTGTGTTACCCATTTCGGCGATTGAAACCCATGCGTTTCAACCCATTTAAACTATGCATTTTTGTCTTACACCTCTCTACGATTTGTGGATTACACATCTCCGCGTTTATGTAATAACTCTTTGTGTTTGGTTTCCATTCTTTGGTTTTGATTGGAGTGAGATTGGGTTGTAAATCTATGCCTTGGTTTGAAATTCTTGATTTGGGTTGCCTCTGTATTGAAACTGGTTCAGTTCGCCCTGCAAACCACGTGGATTACCATTAAACCTTGTCAGCCCTATCAATCTGGCATTAGCGAACCCTTTAATTTTGACAACTATCCTCGTTATTTGCAAATTTTTTTATTTCTGGATGATTTCATTTCAGGACCCGGCCGTGCAATATTAAAAATCACCTCTGTTAACCACAGTTTCACCTTCCCTTACTTCAGAACGTGATTTTGTTTGCGTAATAGGTTATTTTTACCTGTTTTTTTGGGTAACATTCCAATTGCGTCTTGCTTGTTACCTCTGCACGTTTTATCCAGTTAAAACCCTTCTACCTTCATGACTCAGATAATACCTCATCGCTTTTTCCTGGGGCATCTCCCTTCTGGCGATTTGCCTTTAAATTCTACTGTCGGTTATCTTCGTTGCGTGGCGAAGTTCTGTTAGGAGACTCGATTTCCTTGAGACCGTGGCCTGTTACTCACGCCTTCCCTTACCATTTTTTCTGACAGCTCGTTGTTCAGTCCACGCCTTCACCGCTACATGTTTGTTGGGGTGTCAGCATGATCTCCTAGAGGGATTGATTATATATTGCTACCATCTTTTAAACCCTGACGAATTTTAGGCATGC
>ML779019.1:878421-918965 GCA_009831015.1 Picea engelmannii | reverse complement strand
CAAGCTAAAACAAGTCAGTAATAATGCCCGAGACATTACCCTTAACCACCAGCGAATGGTCTGAATCTCGAACATGTTTGTTAATGTCCTTCACAACTTGAGATAGATTATGCCTTGATGCTTTATGCACTTGGGACATGCAAAGACGGGCTCATAATGGAGGGTGGAATAGACTCGATCAATTACAATGCTTGTTGTATAATGGTCATAGTCTTGAAATTCGATTTTAAAGTACACCTCCCATGCAATGCTAAATCGACTAATTTAATGAGTTATTAATAATTCACTGTCGCATTATGCCTTAATATAGATAACCTTGTTGACTGTGATTTGATGGTGTTGTCTTTATCATTGGCTTAGTAAGCTTGGTCTTATTGTGTCGGGTGGGATGTAGACACCTCCATGTTCCTCAAAACAGTCGCCATCCCTGAGACCTTAAATGGTTAACATCGATGGGAACCTGGGCTTGAGCATTGCTTGTGTGTCGTGGAGGTCCCAACCATTGTAGGGTAGGATGGATGGGTAGTTAGTCTGACTTATTTTCGAGTGATCGTCGTCATTGCATGAAGTTGCTTGTTGTACGTCTTATGTCTTCTTGTTGTGTTCATCGTGCTTGCATCTTGTTCGTCGTCAGGTAGAAACATAGAGTCGAACATGTTGTTGTTTCCTTTGCACACGTGTGCACACACCTTAAACAAAAAAATAAAAGATAAAATATTTTCACTTGTTATCAGAGTTTGTTGTTGTAACAAGGAGGATCGTTACAAGGTGCAACAATTTTTTCATAATTCTAAAAAAACTTGCGATAATAGATTGTTAAACCCAAAAACCCACACAAAATCTTAAGAGTTTTAGGGTGATACCAATCCTTCATAGTTTCGATTTTATTAGGATCCACTTGTACACCTTCATTTCCAACAATATGACCCAAGTACTCCACTTCAGAGTCTCTAAAGGAACATTTATACTGCTTGAGGAAAAGTTTTTTTTGAGAGAGTAGATGGAGAACTTGATCTGCATCGGAGAGATAGGCTTGCCAAGTTTTACTATAGATGAGAATATACTCAAATAAAACTAAGACAAAATGATGAAGGAATGAATGGAAGATCTGATTCATGAGACTTTTGAAAGTGGGGGGAGATTTACATAGGACAAAGGGATCGACCAAGAACTCATACTGACCCTCATGAGTTCTAAATGAAGTCTTGGGAATGTTTTTCTCTTTCATACTTATCTGCGGGTAGGAAGAACTAAGATCTAGTTTAGTAAAGTATTAATCAATGCTCAAATCATCCAACAGGTGATCAATGATAAGAATGAGAAATTTTTCTTTGATGGTGAGTTTGTTGAGGATGTGAAAGTCGGGGCACATGTGCTAAGTGCATTATTTCTTGAGTACCATAAAATTGGGAGAAGAATAAGGGTTGGTACTAGGGTGGAGAGCACCTACTTTGAGAAATTCTCGAACAATTTTCTCAATTTCATTCTTCTGGGAAAAGGGATGAGGATAAGGGAGAACATTGGAAAGGAGGCTATTGAGGACTAAAGGAATGGAATGATCATGAACACCATGGGAAGGAGGAATTCCATGGAGAGTGGAAAAAATATCTTGGTGTTTGGAGAGGACATATTGGAGGTTAGGATGCACAGAGGGTGTATCGACTGCTTAAATGGAATGGAGTTAGGAAATAATTCCTAAATGACCCTTTTTCTAGATTATTTTCCATTCAATATGAATTGATGATCTTAGGGGAGCCTATTTTGATTCCTTGGAACTTATACTATTGTCCCTCATGTTGTAAGTGCATGGATTCCTTAAAATGCATGAGAATGGGTCCCAAAGTGCATAACCATTCAACACCAAGCACAATGTCACAACTGCCCATGTCGATAGCATACATATCAGACTTCAGGAGGTACTAACCAATTTGTAGGCACACATTTTCATAACGCCCTCCGCATTTCATGGAACTGCCATTGGAAATCATGATTTGAAAATTATTGACAACACAGATATAGCAATTGATCTCCTGGGAAATGAGATGATGAATAAAATTATGTGTGTTGCCACTGGTAATGAGGATTATGACCTTCTTGTGCTTAATGTAGCCAATGATCTTGAGATTTTGGGGAGTAGAGAGGCCAGTAAGGGAATTCAGTGAAATCAATGGTTCAACTTCGAGTGGATCATAGGGTGGAGTAGGACTATCTGTTGGGGGTAGGTTGACCACTGGGGAAATTTCAGCCTCCTCTTAGGTAACATCCTCAGAAATGGCTAGAAAAAGTTTTTTCTCCTTACACTTATTCCCCGGAAAATATTTTTCATCACAATTATAGAAAAGAACCTTGAGTTTGCGTTCACCCATTTCATCTTGAGTTAATTTATGGATTGTAAGGTACCATATGCAATATAATATGAAAAAATATGAATACTTAGTAGATATCAATGGAACAAAAAAATATTGAGAAGAGCAACACTAGATATGATACCTTTATTCAGAGAAAGAAATGTTGACTTGCCTATTCGAGGGGGAAACGTCCAACATAACAGATATTTATTACAATAATTCTCAATAAAAAGACTTATCATGCCTCCTACTCTTATTTATACTAATTCTATCTTCTAAATATCATTCTAGAGGAAGATCCTTCTAGAAGCGGAAGCTTCTATTAGGTCTTCTTACATTGACTTGTTCAAATTTATTAAATAGGCCTTATTAACTAATGTCCGTCTTTATTACATGGAAATATATTTCTCTACCTACATGAGTGGTTAGGGAGGTTATCTCCCTAGCATGACATCCCCCTTGAATATTATCCTTGTCCTCAAGTATTGAGATGAGGAAACTATTGCAGAATGGTGGTAGGCTCCCAAGTTGCATCTTCTATATTTGTATCTTTCCATTGCACTAACACTTCCTTGATTGTGCATTGATGGAGATGATGCTCGCACTAGTCTAAGACTACTTGTGGCTACAAAAAAATGGAACCTTCTTCATCCAACTTAGGGGGAATAGTTTGAGTGTGGAAATTATTTGTAATCACCTTCTTTAAGAATGAGATATGAAAAATAGGATGGAGCTTAGAATGACTAGGAAAATCTAACTAGTAGGGCACCTTCCCCACTTGCTTTAGAATTATATAAGTACCATAAAATTTGGGAGAAAGTTTATGAAAGTGGTCATATTTGATTGAAGTCTTCTTATAAGGTTGCAAACGAATAAATTCTTGGTCCCCTTCAACAAATTTTCATTTGGAATGATCTTGATATTCTTGTAGCTTCATGCAATTCTATGCCATGGCCAAATTTGCTTTGAGGGTACGAAGAATGGCCTCATGAAATGTAATATTTTTTTCAACCTCTTGAACCTTTAAGACACCTGGAATGTATGAGAGAACCGACAGTGTATTGTTTCCATATGGTAAGATGTGTTGTACCACCATTCAGATAGGGGTAAGCATTGAGCCCACTTATTTTTTATGTCGGATTAAAAAAACATCAAATATGTTACCAACCACTTGTTCAAAAATTCAGTGTCTTTGTCATTCTAGGTATGATAGGTGGTGCTGAGATGCAACTGGGTTCCCTAGAGCCTGAACAATTCTTTCCAAAAATTGTGGGTGAAAATGGGATCTCTGTCAAAGACAAACGAATAAGGCATGCCATGAATCTTGAAGATATTATCCATGAACATTTGAGCCAATGTGGATGCACTGAATGGGTGTTCAAGAACACAAATATGGGCATATTTGGAAACACAATAAACTACCACCATTATGAATGACTTATTTCTTGACTTAGATACGCCAACAATGAAATTCATAAAAATATATTTCCACATAGTCGGTGGAATTAGGAGTGGTTGTAGTGTTCCTAGGGCCTTGATTGTTTCTCCCTTATTTCATTCACATACATCACATTTATCCACAAAGTTGTGGATGTCATATTTCATACCATCCTAGAAAAAATAATGTTTGACCCTTTCATAGGTTTTGGTAAACCCAAAATGCCTAGCTATGGGGGAAGCATGAAGCTTCGAAAGAACTATAGATTTAAGTTGCGACTATTTTCTTAAATATAGATGGCCTTAGTAGATAATCTTGTCATTATTCCAAGAGTACCCAAGAGAAACTTGATAATTTTCTTGCAATTGTTGGATCAGGAAATAAATTTTTGGGTCTTGCACCCATTCTTAGCTAACATCTTGGACACAATATTATACAAGGAATGAGAGAGAAAAGAGGGACCCTTCATCTTCATGCTTCTTGGAAAGAGTGTCAGCAACCAAATTTTTTTTTCCTTTCTTGTAAATGATCTCATAATCATAGCCAAATATCTTGGTCACCCATTTTTGTTGCTCTGGGGATGAAATTCGTTGTTCCAGAAAATGATTGAGGCTCTAATGATCTGTTCTAATTTGGAATCATTTCCCCATTATATAAGGATTCTAGATATCCACTACATGAATAATATCCAACTTTTCGTTTTCATATATGGATTGGCCCAAATGTCACTCTGAAAGTTATTTTCTTGTGAAGGCTAAAGGCCTTCCTTATTACACGAGGACTTCTCCAATTCCTTTCCTAGAAGCATCACACTCCACGACAAAAGTTGTCTTGAATTCGAGCAGGTCCATGACAAGATTTGTGTGCATAGCCTCTTTCAATGAATGGAAGGAGTGATCAGCCACTGGAGTCCAATTTAAATCATTATTTTAATGAGAGCAGTGAGAGGTGTTGTAATTTTTCCATAATTCTGAACAAACTTGCGATAATAGCTTGTTAAACCTAGAAAACCACATAATCTCTCGAAATTTTTTGGGCATGGCCAATGATGCATAGCTTCAATTTTCTTAGGACACACCCTTACACCATCATCATCGACAATATGACCCAATTACTCCACTTCTGAGGTGCCAAAGGAACATTTAGATTGTTTGATGAAAATTTGGTGTTGAGAAAGTAGATGGAGAACTTTATCCACATGGAAAATATGGGATCTCCATGTTTTACTATATATGAGAATATCATTCAATAAAACTAAGACAAAATGATGGAGAAAATGATGGAAGACATGATTCATGAAACTTTGAGAAGTGGAGGGGGAATTACACAGGTGAAAGGGCATGACCAATAACTCATAGTGACCCTCATGAGTTTGAAATGCAGTATTGGGAATGTCGTCCTCTTTCATATGCATATGGTGGTAACTAGAACGAAGATAACTTTTAGTCAAGTACTAATCACCACTTGATTCATTTAATAAATCATCAATGAAAGGAATGAGAAACTTTTCTTTGATGGTGATTTTGTTGAGGGCAAAAAATTCTAGAAACATGTGCCATGTTCCTTCTTTCTTGAGGACCATGACCATAGGAGAAGAAAAAGGTCTGCTACTAGGAAAAATGACACTCACGTCGAGCAATTATTGAACAATTTTCTCAATTTCATTCTTCTAGGAAAAGGGACGATGATAAGGGAGAACATTGGGAGGAAGACGCGTCGAAACTAGAGGAATGGAATGATCATGAACATCGTGGGAAGGGGGACATCCATGGGGAGTGGAAAAAATAGATTGGATTCATAGAGGGTGTCTCAACTACTTTAATGGAATGGAGTAGGGAAATAATGCCAGAATGACCTTTTTTTAGGAGTTTTTCCATTCGATGGGAACTGATGATCTCAGGGGATCTTGAAGAGATGCCTTGGAAATTATATTTTTTTTTATTCATGTTGGAATTGCATGGTTAATTCCTTAAAATCCATGAGGATGGGATCGAGAGTGCGTAACCATTCTGCACCTAGCACAATGTCACAACCGCCCATGTAAATAGAAAACATATTAGATTTCAGGTTTTACTAACCAATTTGGAGACACACATTTTCACAATGACCCCCAAATTTCATGGAACTTCCATTGGAAATCATGATTTGTAAATTTTTTATGACACTAATATAAAAATTTGTTTCTTGAGAAATGAAATTATGAATAAAATTATGGGTTCTTCCACTGTCAATCAAGATGATGACCTTTTGATTTTTAATTTATCCAATTATCTTGAGGGCTTCGGGAGTAAAGGCACCAATGAGGGAATTCAATGAAATGATCGGTTCTACTTCTGGTGGATTAGATGGAAGAGTCAGATTAGTTGGCTTAGGAAGCTCTTCCACAGGAGGAGCATCTACCTCTTCGTTAGACACATCCTCAGAGATGGCCATAAATAGATTTTGTTCCTTACACTTATTCCCCAAAAAATATTTTTTATCACAATTATAGCAAATACCCTTGAATTAGTGTTCAACCATGTATGCTCGGGTTAATTTCTAGATCTTAAGAGGGGTGGGATGAGGGGCAATATTGGTAGGGAAAGGAAGAGGAATAAAAGAGGGTTTGTGGTGCTAGGAAAACACAGTTTATTGTGATTTATTGGCATGTTGAGTAGCTTCCAACCAAGTTTGGGGGTGAGTAAGGAGGACTTGGGATCGTATTTCATCCTTGAGGCCATTGATAAATAATTCCTGGAAAAATGTATCACATATGCCCTCTATTTTGAAAGCCAATTTCTCAAATGTGGAAATAAACTCTTCCATAGTACCAGCCTATTTTGATTTGATCAAATGGACCAAGGAGTGTATGCCAATGTCAAAGTGTTCATAAATTTCAGCCATAAATATCCAAGAAACATATCCTTGGAATAATGTTGTACACCATTTCCACCATTGCCAACATTTAGGATCCAGATAGAGGACACTATAACAAAGTTTGGCGAAATCATCAATGATTTCATGCAAGGATAAGTAATGTTCCATTTGAGTGACCCAACTAGTGGGATTTGAGGAATCAAATTTTTTCACCTCCACTCATGGAAGACGTAAATCACGATGAAATGAGTTGGACTGAAAAGGATGTGAATTAGAGGAATTCATACCTTCTAGGTTAGAAGGTTTTTCATAGGGTATGGTCTCCAGGAAATGGTAGTTTTTCCAGGACCTTGGCAGCAAAAGAGTCAACCTAATAATCAAGGTGGGATGCAATATGGTTGGAAAGGTGGGAATTGATGTCCTTCTTAATTTCCTATTTCATGTAGTCTATTTTTTCATCTATGTAGGTATTGACATGGTTTTCAAGTTCTTGGTTGCAGGTGTTGGCCATGGTGAAGGGGAAACACATGAAGAGGTGGGAAATAAGGGTGTCTAAAAAGAGGTGGTTCCACCAAAAAAAGGATTAAAAGTGATATATACTATTGGGATCAGTGAGAGAATGGAAATCCAATGGGACAAGTCCCAAATAAGGGTGTCTGGAAGCAGGTTGGGACCACATGAATAAAAAAGGCTTAAAATGATAGGTATCACTATGATCAAGATGAAAAGAGGATTTCAATGGGATATGTCCCAAATAAGGGTGTGGGAAAGACCCAATTTTTTTTTTAACTCTTGTGGAGTTATACTCTGATCTGAATAATAATCAAGTGGTGAAATGCTCAAATTATTAACACGAAAAAATGTGTAGTACTTTTTCTACCAGAATGTAGCAGGAAAGGTTGCACAAAAATAGATCTTGTATGTCCCTTGTTTTTTATGTATCCATACCAAGGGTTTAGGGTTCCTATAGACAAGGGTTTGCTCTATCCTATAACTCTCTAATATACATGCGGGGTCAAACAATAGTACTTGGCCCAATATCTCAGGGCACCAACAAAGGAGGCTAGACCATACCCTTATCCATACTACCCGATTACCCAGGTACTAAAGAATATATTCTCGAGTGTTGTTCTCGATGGCACTATAGAATTCATGTGGATGATAGGTTGATCTGTAGCAATTTTTAGAGTACCTAATCTAGTCTATATATATGTGTTGTCTAATGCACTACCACTTGAAGGGTACCAACATGGGTTATGTTGGAAAATAGTTATAAGACCCTAGGTTTAATTTATTCAACCAAAAAATACCTTTATATATCGGCCCTTTTTCATTGCCTGCATGCAAGTGAAGTCTCACCTGAGGCATCTACTAGGGCTGCAGGAACCAAGTTTCTCTAGGGATGAGGGGATGTGAGGCTATCAACATAATCATTAATATTTATTAACCATGTGTGCAACTTCTATTAACTAATAGTTTATTACTTTTACCATAACAATCGTGCAACATTAACCCATCCAAGATTAATTCAGTACCATAAACGCTAGTGTGTAGAAGAAGTATAACATAAATATCGATGTAACCAACCCACTAAATGATTCATTATTATGGTGCATCAACCATATTTTAAACATATCTATATTAATCTTGCATAGACATAACATCCATGAATAATCAAATCAAAAAACACATTAGACACATGATTTTAACATGGTTCATCCAATCCTTGGGCTATGTCCATAACGGTCAGATTCTTATATTAGTATTTGTGCAATAATCATCGCAAGCCTGAGCACTACACTTACAAAAGATATTACATATTATAATCCCCAAACTTGCCTAGCCTCTCTACAGTGCAAGCCTATCTTTGCATAAACTCTCTTCATCAATGATGATCAACCTAATCTCTTACTCTCAACAACAGTAGAAACCTCATCTCTCATGACCCTTTACATATTTATACATAGAATTAGGGCTAGAAACCATAATAACACTTATCCCCAAATCCCTAATGGGTCATAACCGTTTTCCTACTTTTGTGTCGATATGCTCCTTTTCCTACTTTTAGGTTGAACTGCTACTTTTCCTGCTTTTGTGTTGAACTGTTGTTTTTCCTGCTTTTGTTCTGTAAAATGCACCCTTGTCATGTGCTTTGGTCCTGCCTTTTACTCTTTCCTCTACTATGGTGTAGCTCCCAAAACTTATTTATTCTTATCCAAATTTCATGTCCAACAGGTTACAAGGTTTTCCAACAATGTGAACTTAAAAACATCTTTTATTGCCTACATGTATGCTTCCACGACTACATATTTACGTGTTGAATGAAAGATCATTGTAGTTTTAAGTCATTGGAACAAGTCTCTACCCTAAAAAAAAAAAATAACCCACAATTTCTATCAAGGAAAGTGATCTTATAACACTTGTAAGGTACAAGATGTAATATAATATGCAGAAATAAGAACATTCAACAAATATCAATGGAACAACAAAATATTGAGAAGAGAAACATAAAAAAGGATACCTTTATTTAGAGAAAGCAGTGTTCACTTGCCTCTTCGAGGGGGAAAAATCCAGTAAAGTTGATATTTATTACAATAATTCTCAAGGAAAATATTTACCATTCCTCCTATTTACATGTTCCAGTGCTGGCCCCACAACGGGACTTTCCACCTTTTCAGGATTTCGAACTTCGCAATTCCACGAATCTTGATGCTAAGCTTTCAGTTCTCCAACCCATGAACTCTCGAAATGGTCAACGAATCTGACGTTTCTTCTTGACAAGTACGCCACTTGTCCACTTTGTTGTCCTCTACCTTTTGGATGTGAATTCTTCTATCCCCTCAAATCTCTGAACTCCGAAATGAAATTTCATGAGCAATCCAATGACCCTCGTTGGCTTGGATCTATGGCCCTATCTCTCCTAGGCTTATACTTCAGAAAAAAATCGCCATAACTCCCCTTTCTCCTCTGCAAGATCGAACGACTCTCAGGACTTCGCAAATTCCTCATAGAGAATTTCGACCACCCGATCCTTCTCTTGAGAATTTCTACAAAACGACCAAATGTTCTCTTGCCAGGACTTGACCTCTGAATAAAAAATTTGCTCCGTCTCCCTTCAAACAGGTTTAATTTCTACCTTCCTTTGAATAGTTTACAACCACTAACCCACCTGGGCTTCTTTCACAGCTCAAACCTCCTAAAA
Source organism: Picea engelmannii (assembly GCA_009831015.1). Taxonomy (NCBI): domain Eukaryota; kingdom Viridiplantae; phylum Streptophyta; class Pinopsida; order Pinales; family Pinaceae; genus Picea; species Picea engelmannii. The sequence goes on along the minus strand of ML779019.1, from coordinate 909,121 downwards.
GGTTTCTGCACACACTCCTTGCGGAACTTCCTCAAATACGTCTAAGTATTTAAGTTCTTTTAACTCTATGCAACTCCTCGCGATAGTAGTCCTTCGATTCTTCTCTCAGTTGACAAGTTCTGAACTTTCAACCAGCCTGCGCACACCTTGCATGGATTATGTGCCTAACTTGCACTTCTGTGGAAAATGATAACAATGGTATCCCTCCTAAGCTTTCAGAGATGAACTCTGAATCCGTCAACGCACTCCTTGAGGACATTTCACTGCACTCCTTGTAGGAACTCTTGCTCAGATAGAGAAACAATTGAAACTCATTCCCTAAATCTCTCTCAGACTTCAAATACTTAACATGAAATCATACATACATAGAATAAAAGAAAATGCACAACATAAAGAGTAAAATAACCTTGAGCATAATATTTAACAGGCATACACAGAAATTATTAGAACACCATAATTCTGAATCAAGCTTCATATATTAATCTCAGAACTTCTGTACATGACTTCTTCTACACATCTCTCTTCTTCTTCTCCTCTATTCTCTATGATCAATTGATAATGTTGCTAATGTTACAAATGATACAAGATGAGGGTGTCTATAGTGGGTTTTCCCTCCTACACTCTAAACTGTCTAATCTAGAATTTAATTCTACCTACTTACATTAACTTCCTATAAATGACTTTACACCTTACAGATGAGAGTGGATTGCTCAAGATATATTTACAATATGGAAGTACGCACTCTCCTAATTATTACATTAATGTTTCAAAACATTTCAAAAATATTTGTGCACCGGCGCTTTCCAGCTATCTTCTACCTTTGCACTTTGCTTGTTTCTTGTGATGCTCCTGCATCATACTCCCTTGCTTGAAATTTTTCATGGAATCCTGTTCATGAGCTCTTGTATTGTCTGTCCATGCTTTTGAATTGCTGCCTCATTCTCCCAGCTGGCATCTTCAACTGGATATCCCTTCCATTTGACCAAGTATTCAAAGTATTTTTTTTTCCTAGTCCTCTTGCTAACTCTCTTGTCAAGTATTATCTCCATATGTGGATTTTCAGCTATAGGCCTTTGTTTAGCCCATTGAACCTTTGTTCGTTCACTGTCTACTCCTACTTCTCCATCTTTGTAAGGGTACAAATATGAGATATTGAATATCGGTGAAATTCTGATTCCCTCGGGTAATTCAATCTCATATGCATTTGTCCAAAATTTCCTTATGATCTTGCATGGTCCAATTTTCTTGATCTTTAGTTTGTTATATGTTCCCCTTGGGAACCTTTCCTTCCTCAAGTGTGCAAGAATCAAATCACCAACTTTGAACTGAATCTGTCGCCTGTGTTGATCTACTCTGCGTTTATACTCCTGGCTCGAGTTCTGCAATCGCCTCTTCACTTGGCTGTGAAGTTCCTTCATTACCTCTGCAAAATCTTATGCACTAGCACTTCTAGTTTCACCCTGTTCTGAATCTTTCAGTTCAGAAACTCCCCTGGGTTGCATCCCATAAACAATTTGAAATGGACTCTTCCCTGTGATTTTATTGATCGAATCATTATAAGCAAATTCCGCCTGTGGCAGAATGTGATCCCACTGACTGTGGTGTTCAGTCACTAGGCTCCTCAGTAAATCTCCCAAGATTCTGTTTACAACTTCTATTTTCCCATCCGTCTGAGGATGATATGCTAAGATAAATGACAAATGCATCCCCAACTTCTTCCATAAAGTCCTCCAGAAATGTCCCACAAACTTGGTGTCTCGATCTGAAACTATACTCCTTGGTAAGTCGTGAAGTCTGACAACTTCTTTGAAAAACAGGTTCGTAGTATGAGTCACGTCACTGGTTTTCCGACATGGTATAAAGTGTGCCATTTTCGCAAATTTTTCCACTACCACAAAGATCGAATCAAACCCTCTTTGTGTTTTTGGCAGCCCTAACACAAAATCCATGCTTACTGCATCCCACGGCCTCTCTGGTATGGGTAACGGCTGATATAATCCTGTGTTTTGTTTCCTTCCCTTTGTGTGCTGACAAATTCTACATCTGTCCACAAACCTTTTGATGTCTTCTCTCATCCTTGGCCAAAAATATGAGCCATTCAACTTCAAGAACGTATTATCATGACCAAAATGTCCAGCCAATCCTCCACTGTGTTTTTCTTTCAGTAGATTCTCCCTCATGGAGCATTTTGGAATACACAGTTGATTGCCTGTGAACAATAATCCATCCTATATCATATATTCAGTCCATTGACTTCTATCTCTGAGAACTGGATTCTCATATGCCTCATACGCCTCTTCAAAATCTGGATCATTTCTGTACATGTCCCTGAGGTTATAAAAACCCAATGTTTTGACTCTGAACTCCTGCATCAGCAAATATTTCCTGCTCAAAGCATAAACAACTTTGTTAGCATCTCCAGAAATATGTTTAATTACAAAAATAAAATTCCGCATGTGTTCAACCCATTTTGCATGCTTTTGGGTCAATTTATCCTCCTAAGTTACAAATTGCAATGCATGATTGTCACTATACAAAACAAACTCTTTAGGAACCAAGTAGTGCCTCCACTTCTTCAGTGCCTGTATGACCACATAGAATTCCTTATCATACGTGGAGTACTTCACTTTTGCTTCATTCAGTTTCTCACTGAAGTACGCGACTGGTCTGTCGTCTTGGCTCAAAACCGCTCCAATTACAAATCCACTAGCATCACACCTGACCTGAAACGTCTTACTGAAATCTGGAAACACCAGAATTGGTTGTTCATTAATCTTCCTCTTTAACAAATTGAATCTTTTCTCTGCTTCTTCTGTCCAGTGAAAATATTTATGTCTTTTCTTCACTGTGTCCATCATTGGTGCGCTAATTCCACTGAAATTTATGATAAATTTCCTGTAGAAACTAGCCAATCCACGAAAGCTTCTAACTTCAAATATACTCTTCGGCGATGGCCAATTCTTAATCACCTCCACTTTATCTGGATCCATCTTCAACTTATCTGTAGAAATAACAAAACCCAAATAAATGAGCTCTGTCTTCATGAATGAGGATTTCTTCATATTTATCAGCAACTTCTCTTGTTGTAGCCTCTGCATCATTGTAGCCAAATGTTTCAGATGCTCTACCTCTGTCTTACTGAAAACTAGTATATCATCAAGATATACAATGACGAACTTCCCAATGAACTCCTTTAGGACTTCATTCATCAACCTCATGAAAGTATTGGGTGCATTTGTTAAGCCAAATGGCATAACGAGCCATTCATACAACCCTTCATTTGTATTGAATGTTCTCTTCTATTCATCACCTTCTCTCATACGAATCTAATGATATCCACTCTTCAAATCAATATTCGAAAAACATTTTGCCCCGCTCAAACAATCCATCAAATCATCCATCCTTGGCAACGAAAATCTATACCTGATGGTAATCTTGTTAATTTCCCTCGAGTCTGTACACATCATCCAACCTCCATGTTTCTTTGGCTAAGCATTGTCGGAACAATGCATGGACTCAATCTTTCTCTAACCAATCCCTTGTCCATCAAGTCCTAGACCTGTCTTTTGACCTCTTCATTCTCCTGTGGCGTCGATCTGTACGCTGCTTTTTTTTGTAAACTAGTTCTAGGTATGGGATCAATATGATGACTTATACTTATGATCGGTGGAAATGAACGAGGTAGTTCATCCATGACTATATCAGCAAAATCCTCCAGTAGCTTCTGGATTTCTTCTGGTAAATCATCCACTCTTGTGTTGGTTAAGATAATCCTAGGTTTCATGACCACAATGAACTATGTTTCTTCCTTCTTCTTAACCTCCTTAAGAAGTTCCTTCCCACTCATGAGAAGTACAGTGTTGCTTACTTTAGGCTTCACCTCTTTGTCCTTAATTGGCAACAACATGTGAGTTCTCCCATTCTTCTCTAGGGTATATGTGTTCTTTCTCCCATCATGAACCACATTCCTGTCATATTTCCATGATCTACCCAACAATAGATGACAAACATCCATGGGGATGACATCACAAAATATCTTATCGTTATATCCTCCTATTTTAAATTCAACTAAATATTGTTTAGTGACATTTACCTGATGTCCTTTTTGTAGCCATGAAACTCTATATGGACTTAGATGTTCAATAGTCTCCAGCTCTAGCTTTTCTACCATCTCTGTAGAAATGAGATTGTCTCTGCTACCACTATCCACAATGACCTTGCATACCCTATCTTTGGTCTTGCAAGCAGTCTGAAAAAGATTGTTCCTTTGCACTGGATTCTCTGCCTCCTTTTCTGGCGTTAAGAGAACCTTCATCATCACCAGTGATCTTCTGCCTTCAACGTCCTATGCTGCAACATTCCACCTTTGTACTTCGGCAATGTAAGTTTCACCACCTTCTTTCTTCTTGTCTGGAAATTCATAAGATTTGTGTCCATTCTTTCCGCATGTGAAGCATTTTACTACTCCACCTCTACCTCTTCCTCTTCCTCTAGCATGAGGAAAAGTGTTATTATCATCATATTGTCCTCTTTGCTTGGCATACTTCCCTCTCCGTGAGCTTCCACATCTCTCAGTCTGAGGTTTAGGTTTCTTCCACTCTTCCTTAGGCTTCTGATTCCTATCTTTGACAACTATTTTGCCTCTGGGCTGACTTCTGCCTCGACCTCTTTGGCTTTGATTTCAGCTTAGCTTCTCTTCAGCCTTCAAAGCCATCTGATAAGAATCTTCTATAGTCTGAATGATCATCATGCTCATCTCATCCTGAATGTCGTATCTCAGACCATTCATGTACCTGGCAACCTTTTCATCATCACTTTTCCGATGACCTTCCCTAATGTTTATCTTGTAGAACTCTTCAGTATACTCTTTTACTGACATCATCTTCTGTCTCAAATTATGCATCCTCCGAAACAGAGTGATTTGATAATCCTTGGGTATGAATTTTTCTTTCATCTTTGCAACCATTCTATCCCAACTCTTGATTTTATGCTTACCTTTGCAACATCTGTCAGCTTGTAGTTCATCCCACCACAATGTTGCATGTCCTTTAAGTCTTGTGATAGCATGTTTGACCATTTTGTCTTCCTCAACATAGTCATAGTCAAAATACATATCGAGAGCTCTAATCCAGTCTAGAAGTTCTTCAACATCCAAGTTTCCTTCATACATGGGAATCTCCATTTTTGCCCTGGCACCTATCCTTGCAACTGCCCTAAATAGGCGTTCATCCACTGCATCTTCGGCTGCAATGGTTTCTTCATGTCCAGCTTCATTTTCACTTTCAGCCTCACTGATGTCTCCGATGTCAACTGTGCGCCTCTGTGCAGTCTCCATGGTGTCAAGCCTAGCACGTAGTTTGCGCATTTCTCTCTCCACCACTAGATCAGGCATTGCCATCGACCTGTCTCTTCTTCTCGGCAACATGGTTGAGAATTTCCCTCCCTTCTTTGCTACAAAAAGTAAAGAAAATTTTCCTAGGCTCTGATACCAGAAATGGTGCAGACCCCCAAACCTCGGGTTAAGGTTCACACAGGATCGCTCTTTTTCTGCCCTTTGAGTCTAACTGACTCTATGATTCCTTTTTGGGAATCAAACACACCTACAATTCTATCACCACAGGTCCTTATGAATTGAGCCCGCGTGCACAAATGCTAAGAACCAATTCAAATTATTCGATTAACTATGTGATCACGTCCTTTACTATTTAGGAACTTCGGATGTCGTGACTTCATGACTTCTGTTGTCGAGTGTCTCGACTCTTAGACATCTGAATCCCGAATTTTCGATTCGCCAAAATGTAGGCCTCGTTATCCTCCACACTTATATCATGTTTCACAATTTCGGGAATCCCAGAACAAATATCCCGATCTCCTATTCCCCGAAATGTCAAAATGTCGAATTTCTACACATTCCAGTGCTGGCCCCACAACGAGACTTTCTTCCTTTTAGGGATTTCAAACTTCGCAATTCCATGAATCCTGATGCTAATCTTTCGGTTCTCCAATGCACGAACTCCTGAAATGGTCAACGAATGTAAATTTTCTTCTTGACAAGTATGCCACCTGTCCACTCTACTATCCTCTACCTTTTTGACACAAATTCTTCTGTCCCCTCAAATCTCCGAACTCCGAAATGAAAGTTCACAAGTAATCCGACGACCCTCGTTGGCTTAGATCTATGACCCTATCTCTCCTAGGCTTATACTTCTGAAAACAATCGCCATAACTCCCCTTTCTCCTCTGCAAGATCGAACAACTCTCGGGACTTCGCAAATTCCTCACAGAGAATTTTGACCACCCGATCCTTCTCTTGAGAATTTCTACAAAACGACCAAACGTTCTCTTGCCAGGACTTGACCTCTAAATAACAAATGCGCTCTGTCTCCCTTCAAATAGGTTTAATTTCTACCTTCCTTTGAAAAATTTACAACCACTAACCCTCCTGGGCTTCTTTCACAGCTCAAACCTCCTAAAAGGTTTCTGCACACACTCCTTGCGGCACTTCCTCAAATACGTCTAAGTATTTTAGTTCTTTTAACTCTGTGCAACTCCTCGCGACAGTAGTCCTTTGATTCTTCTCTCGGTTGACAAGTTCTGAAATTTCAACCAGCCTGCGCACACCTTGCATGGATTTTGTGTCTGACTTGCACTTCTACGGAAAATTATAACAATGGTTTCCCTCCTGAGCTTTCAGAGATGAACTCTGAATCCGTCAACGCACTCCTTGCGGACGTTTCACTGCACTCCTTGCAGGAACTCTTGCTCAGATAGAGAAACAATTGAAACTCGTTCCCTGACTCTCTATCATACTTCAAATACTTAACATGAAATCATACATACATAGTATAAAAGCAAATGTACAACATAAAGAGTAAAATAACGTTGAGCATAACATTTAACAGGCATACAGAAAAACTATTAGAACACCATAAGTTTGAATCAAACTTCATATATTAATCTCAGAACTTCTGTACATGGCTTCTTCTACACAGCTCTCTGCTTCTTCTCCTCTATGCTCTATTATCAATTGATAATGTTTCTAATGTTACAAATGATACAAGATGAGGGTGTCTATAGTCGGTTTTCCCTCCTATGCTCTAAACTATCTAATCTAGAATTTAAATCTACCTACTTACATTAACTACCTATAAATGCCTTTACACCTTACAGATGAGAGCGGATCGCTCAAGATCTGTTTATAATATGGAAGTACGCACTCTCTTAATTATTACATTAATGTTTCAAAACATTTCAAATAGAATTGTGCACCGATGCTTTCCAGTTGTCTTCCTCCTTCGCACTTTGCTTGCTGCTTGCGATGCTCCTACATCAGAATGATTCTAAAGGATTCAGACCATCAAAGGTGGGTAAGTTACTTACTGTTGTGTCGATCCATCTTACTTCTCTAGTTAATATAACACATATCCTTGTATATACCTCATACATTTTGTTATACCAGTTCTCTAGTGCTTCTTCTGAATCTCATGAACATGTGTTGTCACTTCGCCAGCTCAAATTTCCATCTGTCGTAGAATTAATGTAATCATGTTGTCTGGTTGTTAATTTGTATATGTTTTCCACTTCATATGCATGGTATTATTCTCTGATAGGCCCTGTGTATCATTGACATTCATCAGGATATAAATTTTAAATGACCCTAAGGCCATCTCCTTCAAATGTCATTCGTCTTTTCTTTAAATCAACCACAGTGGAATTATTGAAAGCACAATCAATTCCTAACAATGCAAGGTAAGGACAGTTATCATCAACTATCTCAATTACCTCAAAGTCTGCAAACGTCCTCACTCTATCGACGTCCATAGGGACATGTTCCAATATTACAAAGGGGCTTACAACTTATTGATTATCCATCCTAAGTCTGATAGGGGAATAGATCAACTTAGGTTTTCCCATCAATGCCCAGGTTTGCTTCGTCATGACATTAACCTGTGACCCTAAGTTGAGGATGACATATTCTATATTATAATCTCCAATCTGAGCATTAAGGTGTAGTTCCTTATTTGTCCTTCTCTTCTTGGATAGTTGATGTGCTTCTTTATTCAGTAAAGAATCTACCCTTCCTATCTCATAATTTCTAACCAAATTTTCCAGTTCTTGTATGGCTTCCTTATCTTTAATCAACTCTATACTTCCTATTTTCCATCTCCAGGTGAAGCAGACTGATCAAATTATAGAGGCATTCCACATTCTCTTAATTCTGCTCATGTCTTCTATGAAGAACCTTGGTCTCCCCTAAATTCTCTTCTTTCTTCCTCGAACATTTTTTTTTCTTTCTTTGCATCAAAATTTTGTGTCTTTTTTGCAGCTTTCCTGACTCCTAATTCTTCTGTAGTCTTTCCTTGGGTCATTCTCTCTTCTCCTGTAACAGTTCCTCCTTGAGTGATAACAATGACTCTAGGGTCTTCTCCATGAGGTTCTTCTTTGATTAATTATATTTACGGGTTCTGCTGAGGTCCTCGTCTCTCCTGAAGTTTAGCTAGCAATGTTGGACATTCCTCAATAACATGCTCGAAGGAGTTTCAATAGTTGCAAGTGGTACAAGGGTTCTGACAATTTCTTTCCAAGTGTCCTGGCTGTGCGCAGTTATGACATATTATTTTTCCTTGACCTCTACCCATACCTCCTCCTCTTCCTCTTCCTCGGAATCCACCACAAGGGTTGAAGTTTCCTCTCGTAGTGGAGTTATACTGCGTAGTGTTTCCTTCTTGTTGTACTTCACCTTGAATTTTGTATATATCCCTTGCCATTTTTTGCATGAAGTTGTATGCCCTACAATCCCTATCATCATGCCCCATGGACTTACAGAACGTGAAATACAAATTTGTGGGTGTCTGAACATATTTTTGCATGTAATAGCACTCACCAGGGCGATGTCTATTTCTACATACCTCACACCAAGGTAGGGTAACTTGCTTCAAGGGGTTCGGGGCTCCAGAGGCCAAGTATTCATGGAATATAAGATAGTGTTCCTTGTCATGGCCTTCTTATTTACATCTAATACACCATATGTCCTCTCTTTTATCTTTTCCCTTGTCTTTCTTCATATCTTCGACCTGTAGAGACAAACTAGTTAACTGACTCAAGATTTAACTCATACCTGAGATGGATTCTCCCATAGGGGTTGATTCTATATTCATGGTCATCTCCAATGCCTCATCCTATGAAGCAATCTTTTGTTGCATCAGAGGAAATATGATGTGTGGTAAGAGAGACACAATGAACCATTCTGTGTTCTTCTCATCTGGGATTTGAAAACTCAGATGGCCTGTCAAGGTCTTAAATCTCCTATCAAACTCCCATACCGGTTCATCTATTCTTTGCTTGATTTATTTTAGTTTTGTAATGAACTGTGACTCCAACTTGGGTTTCTTGAACTCGGTAATCAGTGCATTCTTGATCTCATTCAACGATTTAGGCTGGGCAATTCCCTTAACAAACTTCATGTACCAGATTAGTGCGTGGTCTCTTAGGTTATTACTAAATTGAGCTCGTTTGACAGCTTTGTCGATGATGTTATTAATACTCCATAGGACTTCACATAAAAACCAGTGTTGATCATGATCTTTAGATCCATCGCCTCTGAAGGTGGGTAACCTCATCTCATCTACCATAGATATTATTAGGTTTCCTGACTGAGTATGTGTTGGTTTACTAGTGACAGTGCTCTGAATGTTCAGGTGAATCTGATTACTATGATTGCTTAATGTTGTTGAATCAATAAGAGTAATAGTACTTACCTGAACAGTCTGTGTAGTTCCTTAAGATTTTGTCTCTTCCCGATGAAGTTCTTCATCTTTCCCTTCCTTTGTCCTAGTGGACTTTGGATGCTCTTTGTCCGTCAGATCTGCCTCTTGTCCACTGTAGAAACCCTCATCCTCATAGTTCTCCTTAAACAGGTTCTCAAGAGGAACTTCTTTGAATACTCTCCCACTACGCATATGTCCATCCTCTATGTCGTTGTCATTGTCTGATTTCTTGAACATTAGCTCTTCAATCCAACAAACTATTGTATCTTCAAGATGTTCTTCTCATGAAATAACATATTGATCTTGAGATTCAGAAAATGTAAAAATTTTCCTCTACGTCCATTAAAGAAATATCTCTCTACTTCGCTATATGATTCTACTCTGTCAACAACAAACTCAATGATATACCCTCCAATGGTACTACCAAACTAGTGATCTATTGTTCTTGACATGGCATTATCAACTCTCTTGACCTTCTTGATCAGCGTTGACGTCCAAACCACAGGTGGCCTAGATCCGATCTCAAATTGGGTATCTTCTAACATAGCTAGCCACTCATATAACTCTCTATGGATTCCTCCAAATAAAATATCGTGTATATCAGTAAAGATATATCTTTCTAGCCAATCCTCCATACTAAGATTAGGTTTCTTGTTCTAGGCTTCAGCTAAGTCCTTTTCTTTATCTTCTATCCACTTCTAAATCTTTTTCTTTGATGGAAACCACCTTGAAATTCTCTCAATAAGATTTTGGTCCCGACAATGGAACCATTTGTTGGCATAGGGGAAGACCCAGAGTTCAGCACCAAGAATGCACCAACAAGCCCTAAATATTGGCCCTTTCAGCAACACCTGTGAGGCAGATGTAGTCTCACCCACAGTAGCTATGGGGGGGTTATAGGACAGAAATGTCTACAACCAAGGGAATACCAAGTGGATCTAATAAAAGAGAAACACAACATTTATATGTCACTTACTAGTTCGGATCTACTCCGCACAACTATCTATCATATCTAACACAATAATGCAAATAGAAGTATATCAAATGACAAAGAACAGAGCATCAATCACACACACAACACAAGATATACATGGTTCACCCTCTCTCTAGTGCTACATCAACAGAACTATGCTTTATAATATATTAAGATGAAGTATACAGTTCTTATATGTGCTCTCAGCTAACAAATCTTATTTCTTCTCCTCTCTATCTCTCCCCTTCCTGTGCACCCAGCGGTAGGATTGATCTCCTTACGTAGTTGAAGATATTACAATACCAGAAGCCTCTTACTCTTATCACTTCTCTCTCACATAATAATAATCACTCACACCAATAACAAAACTAGAACGATAATAACAACAACCCATCCTTGGTCCTTTAGACCTCTATTTATACATTACAATAGCTCACCGACAGCCTTAGGCCGAGACCTAAGTGTCAAAACCCTAGATACCAAAACCCTAGGTGTCTAAAACCCTAGGTCAACTTGACCCACGTTTTTAGGGCTTCACCAGCCTGTCTTTCCTTCCCTCTCCCGCAGTGCTCCAAAGAATCCACCGATAGCTTTTTCCGCTTGCTGAGTTGTCCACAATCTATCTTCCTTGTTGATCTATCATCCTCGATCTCCTTGTCCAACGTCTTTCTTTCTTTTACTTCACTCCATATTTTCTTCTCTTTTGCTTACTTTGACCCAATAACAATCACTATGTCTTCCGCACAGTTCGCATTTTTCCTTTTATTCCTTGATCTTTGCTTGCTTCCATAACCAAGGGCCAACAAGTACATAACATCCAAGGTGTTTCATGTTGATTTATTTGATCAAAATGAAGAAATGAAAACTACATTAAACATACCAAACAACTTGATTGCAGACCAAGAAAACAAATTTGTTGAAGGTCAAGCCCTCATGGATATTGTAACCACATACTAACCCTCAATGAACCAAGTAAAATGGAGATAGTACCATCCATTTGAAAAGAGCACATACTTTTACAAACTACAACAATAAAGGAAATTATAGCAAGAAAAAATGCATTTGCAATTGAAACAATTGGTGCACTTGTCACATATGCATAGAATGTAGGGTCAAAATATGCAATGGAAATCAAATATGGGAATTTGGAACTCAATAAAGATATAGTAATCACAAAGTTATATATTATTTTTAGATAATTAAAAAATATAAATTGTATCACTTGTCTATGCTATTGAATTGTATATCTGTCGATTCTCAACATGTGTCTCCTAGTTCACTACAATCAACTAGAAATTGTCGAAGAATGGTACTCGAATGATCCTATTTATAAATCTTTATAAAGGAAAGAGAAGAATAAAGAATAACACTACATACTTGTAAGTTAATATTTATAACAATCTTGAATATGAAATGAGTAGTAGACAACCTCAAACAATTTATCACTTTAACGACAAAGTTAAAGTATGAAAATATACACTGGTATAACATTACTAAATTTTAAATAACACTCTATTTGACAACATTGTATCATGCTTGATGAAGGTTGAAGGCATGTTGACAACAACAAATGTCCATGTGAACCCATTTTCACCAATTTTTAATGTTTTCAATTTTCCTAAAAAACATTTCGAAAAATAAATTATGACAAGCTTCAGTGCTCCAACAACTAATTCCATATAAATTATTACCTAGTCTACATTGCATGATTCAAATAACAACTAATATATAAAAAGAAAAATAATACATTCTCAAGGATTATTTAGTAATGACACTCTGTGAAGCAATGGACATTACATATTAGAAGTATTTGAAAAATAATTATGATGTCATCTATAGCTTATGATACTTCCACACACAAACCACCTTCATGTTTGACTATACCAATGTTATTTTTCACAAAGAATGATCATCTACCCTCAAGTATCTCATAAGCCATCTCGTCTAAAATTTGTTCATTATTCAGATATAATAAAATATTTGTTTGATGGTTCTATGATTCCACCTAGTTCGTTGTTCATATATAAGAAAATAGTTTTGTGATGATGTGTATCTATAACACACATTGTCTATGCATCCTATTTGTGATCCAAGTACCCCAATATGCAATTAATGATAGTAGGATAATCAATAATGCACTCATGTTTGAATTAATCTATCCATGAATTTCATAGTCTTGGATATGAAACGAGTTTTGAACATGTTCTCTTGAGTGAGCCATTGAATCTCGATATCACTCTTAATTTGTGTCTTTGCTAGATCAGGGAAAATATAAGAAATTATCGAAAATTATTAAGAAACTTTAAAAAATAAAAAAATAATCATTTTTTTAATCTTTTAAAGATATATGGAAACAATAATATCAAACAAACATATTTCTACATAAATATGAAAATAAATCTTATATATAAGATGTATAAGATCTCAAGTGATATATCACACATCAATTTCAAAGTATGATATTTGTCATGACTCTGAAGCCATAAGTCTTGACAGGATGATACAAAATTACATCAAAACAAAAAGAAACATATCCCATGAGATGATCATCATGAGAAATATATATACTAAAATGATAATCATAATTCACTAAGGCACTAATGATTCCTTCTACCCCTTATATAGGAAAATTTCATGGCTCTACCTATAGAAGAAGTAGGTGAACATATTGAGGTTGATCCTGAGGTGGAAGGTGCAACTCCCAAGGCTAAGGTGGATGCTAAAGTGGTTTCTCTCTCAACTCTTCCCCTAGATTCAAGTATCTATGGAGGTGGTGGTTGCAAGACACTCCCAATGTCCTCCTCCAAATATATCTCTCTTGGAAGTGGAACATCATTTGAATCCTCCTCCTCCTCCAACACATCAACATCATGCTCCAACCACTTAGGTATCTCCTCCATGATATGCCTCTCCATATCCACCCTCCAAACACTTGTTGTGTCAATCACATCCAATCAAATGACATCTATGTCAGGTTCTTTGTCAATCTACTTCACCCACATCCTGAGATTGTAGTAAACATAGAACATGGAATTAAGGTGGTGGAAATCTAACATGTATGAGGGCCATTTTGTAATTAAAGGATGATGATCCATGGGAATAAATTAATATTAATGAAATTATAAAAAATAAATTTTAATTTGAACATTTCTAACCTATTTCACTTCTTGGAGTGTGTTGGCGACGGAAGTCACTCCTGGATTGCTAGCAGGAGCAGAGCCAGACGCCCATCAGTTTTATGTCACGGTTGTTTATAGATGGGTGATCGAATGGAGGGAAACTCAAAACAATAGTGTTCCAACTCTGAAACCAGGCCAGGTATGCATGAGCAAGTGAGGTCTTGCGTAAATTTCAGACAGTGAGCTGTAGTAAAGGGTGAACAGGCAGAAGACTTGTACAAGAGAAAAGAGGAGGTCTTTTATAAACAACAGGTTTCTAATAGACTGTAGAAGAAGGCATTTAAACACAAGATCAACTTGCATTCAAACGCAAAGCCAGAGGACACAATTATGTAATAATAAATCCTTTATCATAACAGAACTACAACAATTAACACGAGTCAGTCGTTCACGAACCCTCTTAGCATAAGATGAAAATTATACGAAGTAAGAAGAACTGTCTGTCATAAAACAAGAAATCTCATATACAGATGCATAAGCTGAAAGCTAGAATAGATGCTAAAACATTACAGTAGGGAGCTCTGCTCAACCATCGATGCTTACAAAAATGGAAAAAATGCCTACATATACTCCTCCAAACTTTCCCAACAGAGGCGTGCTTGGACCTCCAAGGCGTGGCATCCCTTCAGTCAAACTTGGATGGAAATCCTTTGTCAGACGCCACCTTAACTCAGCATGGCTCTTGCAGGGGGGGACCTGTGCACAAGGGTACCATGGGATGATTTCTCCATGCCTCCCATACCTTCCATTTATGGTCCGAGCTAAGGTTTCATCTACCTTATTGATTTTCCTTAACTGCTTCCTCAGGGAGTGGCCGAGACGATATGCTCAGGAGCTTCGGCACTTCACGTCTCGTGGATGGGAAGGAGCTAGTCGTTACTCTTCAAAGTCGCGATACGCGAAGAGGCGATAGGGCCTAATCGCGTACCACGTGTCCGTGCGGGATAGACGGCTGAGATCACTTTCGGTGATATTGTGGGCCCGAGTCCTGAATTCTTTCGGCGCTTCGCGTCTCGCAGCTGGGAGGAGACTGGTCCTCATTCTTCAAAGCTACGAAGGGCGAGGAGGTGATGGAGCCCAATCGTGCACCACGTGTCCCTCTTTGATGGACGACTAAAAATGCTTCATGAAGTCGTGGGCCCCAGCTTCTATGCTTTTTGGGGCTATCGGGGTTTGGGGTTTCGCGATGTTGAACAACACGAAACTCTTTTCCCTTGAATTCCCGAACGTTGAAACGTCGATGCAACTAGATCTTGTGCCACGTGTCACTGGATCGAACGACCCAGATTCAGCCTTGAAATATAAGGTCTTTCTTTGGTGTTATATGTTGGGTAACTTGGTAGCCCCGATATCCTGATGACTGCTAATCTGCTTCATCGATGGATCTCGACTGCTGACAGCAAAACCTTGTCTGCTCACTTGACTCATAACCAGGAAGGAAATCCTTTCACTGCTGCGCTTGGGTGTTTCCCAGTCATCCTGCAGAACCGGGTGCATCTGCGCCTAATGACAAAATTAATCACTAACATTAGGCTCCATGGGGGATAGAGTCGTCCATGCGATGCTCTAAGAACTCCTTATGCAGTTCCAGTCGCCATTCTGTTGGGCTATGGAGTCAAGCTCGAAACAACCTGCTGAAAATACATGCCGATAAGTAAAAACGAACAAAACAAACATACATGCTCAAAGGAGCTTATTTATGTACAACCTAATACTAATATACTTTGTACACGAGGCTAGGTGAAAGCAAATTTCCACCATAGCCAATCAAGTAACTTCCTGAATGAAAGCTCCTTCCTTCTGTCGATGATTACGAATAGGTGGTGTAACCATGACAGCAGAACGGTTACGCTCTTCAACTCCTCCTTACAGGCTGAAGTTGAGATGAAATAGGGCGTCTCCAACTTATGAAGGAAATGAAACTCCATGTATTCCTTCATAGGCTCATAGGACCAGTGGCAAACTCCAGAATATTGGCGATAGGCAGCCTCCTCTGCTACACAGTTGTGGATGTGTGGTTGAATATCTATGGTAAGCACAGGTGGGTGGACAACTGACATAGGCTGATTGATCTCAGGCGGTGGATGCTCGCTGACTGGCTCTGCGCAGTCTGTAAACTACATCTTTGACTGCTCCTCTGGTTCTTCTGGTGCCTCTTATTAGCTCTCCCAAGGGTCAGAGTCATAATCATCATAGATAGGACCTGTGGGAAAGCTCTTCTTTTCAATTTGTTGCTCAGGGGGGCTGATTTCCTCGCATTGTCTTTCATTTGTGAACGGAGGAGAAGGCTTTGCAGTCTTCTCTTGGAAGTTCTGGGTGTCCAGCTCAGAACCTGATTCATAGTTGTCATACATGGGTTGGCTGCTACCCAGGTCATCAATTTGTGATGTGGGGCTCTGCTGCTCCTCAACTAAATAGTCGTTAAAGCTGGGTGAGCACCAAACTTATTCATCTTGAAAAAAAGGAACGATCTCCAGATCCTCCTTTTCAATCCCAAATGTAAATACATAATGGGAAATCTCGTGAAGAAAAAGAGAACAGTCCTCTTCCCCAATGGCTTCTCTCTTTAAATCTGAGACAACAGGCTCCTCAGGGGTATAAACTAATGTCTCTACGGCTATGAAATCTTCAATATCCTCTTCTTAAGAGCCGCCAAGAATATCTGCCTCAAGGACTGGAAAATCCTCTGCACATCGTTCATCTTCCCACCTATCCAGTTGGGCAAAGAGAGATTTTATCAATTCCCTAACTTCACCCAAAGCATCTTCCTCCTCCTCGGCGTCTTCCTCACTCTCATAACCTTCCTCTGATGTAGAAAGGACTGATTTCTGATCCAAGTCATCAGGATCATCCTCACAGCCTACGTAAGAAGCAGCTCTATCTTGTATATAGTTGTTGTATCCCTCATAACAGTTATAAAAAATTAACTCAAAGGGATAAAGATTCTAACAATGGGCGGTGAAAGCTGCATGAAATTCTACGAGTGAAGAAATGCTAGCAAGGGGTAAAGAATAATACCATTTACGAGCATCCCTTGCTAACGAGAACATGAACATTTTCAATAATACATCCTCATGTTGTATCTCCCACTGATGCATGAGTTCATGAAACTCCCAGAGATGCTGAGCAGGGTTGTCCTCTTCACGCTCTCTAAATTTGGGCAAATAATCGCTCCATTCATCCGGAGAAGGGACATCATTAGGAAAACCAGGAATAGAAAAAAAATTAAAAGGAGCAAACCTTCGAGCTAGCATTTTCTCCATATCGAACCAGTGGAGTCACCAATTGATCCTCGAATCATGGAGTCGCCAAGTGAAAAATGGGCAGCTTCGAATGTGTCTGGTCTTTGTTCACCATCAAAGGCTAGATCTTAACGTTGTCGTTACCCAAGGGAACTTCTCAAGATGAGAAAGCAGCCATTGAAACCTTCTCGAGAAAGATCCGCGGGGTCAGCTTTCAAGTGCGCTAAAAATAGCTACAACTGAGACAGTGAAGTGGAAACATTGGAGTCGCCACAGTGGAGTTGCCAGGTGAAAAGTACCAATCATATGGCTCTGATGTCTGATGCACCTTCAGAATCAGAGGCTTAATGTCATTCTACCCAGGGAAAATCTTCAACTTTGTCCCCGACAATGGCGCCAGAAATGTTGGCGACGGAAGTCACTCCTGGATTGCTAGTAGGAGCAGAGACCGACGCCCATCAGTTTTATGTCATGGTTGTTTATAGATTGGTGATCGAATGGAGGGAAAATCAAAACAATAGCGTTCCAACTCTGAAACCAGGCCAAGTATGCATGAGCAAGTGAGGTCTTGCGTAAATTTCAGACAATGAGTTGTAGTAAAGGGTGAACAGGCGGAAGACTTGTACAAGAGAAAAGAGGAGGTCTGTTATAAACAATAGGTTTCTAACAGACTGTAGAAGAAGGCATTTAAAGACAAGATCGGCTTGCATTCAAACGCAAAGCCAGAGGACACAATTATGTAATAATAAATCCTTTATCATAACAGAACTGCAACAATTCGTGCAAGTCAGTCGTTTACGAACCCTCTTAGCATAAGATGAAAATTAGATGGAGTAAGAAGAACTGTCTGTCATAAAACAAGAAATCTCATATATAGATGCATAAGCTGAAAGCTAGAATAGCTGCCAAAACATTACAGTAGGGAGCTCTGCTCAACCATCGATGCTTACAAAAATGGAAAAAATGCCTACATATACTCCTCCAAATTCACCCAACAGAGGCGTGCTTGGACCTCCAAGGCATGGCATCCCTTTAGTCAAACTCGGATGGAAATCCTTCATCAGACGCCACCTTAACTTAGCATGGCTCTTGCAGGGGGGGACCTGCGCACAAGGGTACCACAGGCTGATTGCTCCATGCCTCCCATACCTTCCATTTATGGCCCGAGCTAAGGTTTCATCTACCTGCTTGATTTTCATTAACTGATTCCTCAAGGAGTGGCCGAGATGATATGCTCAGGAGCTTCAAAACTTCGCGTCTCGTGGATGGGAAGGAGCTAGTCCTTATTATTCAAAGTTGCGATACGCGAAGAGGCGATAGGGCCTAATCATGCACCACATGTCCATGCGGGATAGACGACTGATATCACTTTCAGAAATACTGTGGGCCCGAGTCCTGAATGCTTTCGGTGCTTCGCATCTCGCAGCTGGGAGGAGACTGGTCCTCGTTCTTCAAAACTACGAAGGGCGAGGAGACGATGGAGCCCAATCGCACACCACGTGTCCCTCTTTGATGGATGGCTAAAAATGCTTCGTGAAGTCGCGGGCCCCAGCTTCTATGCTTTTTGGGGCTATCGGGGTTCGGGGTTTCATGATGTTGAACAACACGAAACTCTTTTCCCTTGAACTCCCGAACGCCGAAACGCCAATGCGGCCAAATCTTGTGCCATGTGTCACTGGATCGAACGACCCAAATTCAGCCTTGAAATATAGGGGCTTTCTTTGGTGTTATATGTCGGGTAACTTGGTAGCCCCGATATCCCAACGACCATTGATCTACTTCGTGGATGGATCTCGACTGCTGACAGCAAAACCTTGTCCGCTCACTTGACTCACAATTGGGAAGGAAATCCTTCCGCTGCTGCGCTTGGGTGTTTCCCGGTCATCCTGCAAACCTGGGTGCATCTGCGCCTAATGAAAAAAATAATCGCTAACAGAGTGTATTTTTTCAAATACTCTATAGTTGCTCTCACACCCTGAAGAGCTACAAATTTGACTAAGAGCCAAAATGGCATGTTTATGTAACTCCAAGACTTTGTTTCCATAGTTTCCCACCAAACATATACAAAAAATAAACTGAAAGGAAAGACAAGAAATTATATTTACATCAAGTAACAAATAGATAGAAAGGAAATAGATTGAAATTTGAAAGTTAGAAACAAAATTTACTTGAAAATTACCTATCATCCTAGTTATCATGTATTGAACCATATCATAACCAAATGTCCCCAAAACCATGTTATATATCTCCATTTGTTTGGAAATCTCTAAGTTTTCAATGAGACTCAACACCATGCTATGAACACATTTGAAAATTCCATCCATAACCTCATTATCAAATTTGAAACCACAAGCATAAGAGTATGTACGGTTGACGCAGACCCCTACTGCATGAATTGGATGATGAAGAGTATTGTTCTATTGCTCATTAATCACGCTCCATATCTAGGATTTTCTATTGAATCCATCCTCCCCCTTTTACTCATAGTACCAATGGATATCTTCATTGGTCCTATCCATGGCCTCATACAAGTATCACATTGCAGGATTGTCACTAACAACCAATCAAAGAACCTTTACCAAAGGTTCATTAATGGAACACAACTCATGCACTCCTATCCAAAAACTGTAATTGTGTCTTACAAGTTTGATATGACTTGATAATTCACTTTAGTGATATAGACACAAGCATTCTCATTTAAAAGAAACATCCTCTACAAATCCAACATAGAATTGTGGAGAGTCTAAAGAGAAATGAAGCTAGTGGTGAAACATGTGATTGTAGGATGGACAATATCCTCATTACCTATGAAAAATCTCATGAGTGTAAGAAAATATGTATGATTATACATAAATACATGTGTGTGTGTGTATCCTGACACTCTTAGATGAATCAATGAGTTCCTTGATCCAAGGAATTGTTTCCATGTCCACTAACATCGAATAAATGCAATGAGGGGAAAAAGGAGTCGAATATAAGTTCAGATACTTCTCCATAAGCAAGATGTTATTAGTAATGTAATTAGAAACATTGTCCATAATGACTTGGAAAACATATTGCAAACCTATATCCTAGAAGAATCCATCCAACAAATCACATAGTAATTGTACATATTTATCATAAGTGGATGCATCAAAAAATTTGATAAACATTGTCCCCATAGGAAAATTAACCAACAAATTGAGAATGGAATTCCCCTTACCATATGTCCAACCATTTGACATAATAGTGCATATTTGGATCTCCCATGATTCCCTAAGCTCATCCAATGTGTTAGTGCAATCAATATTCCCCCCCTTGAGAAGAGGACCTCCAAAGGCCATTATAGGAAGGTCCCTTGTACCCTAGGACAGCAATAGGAATGGATTCAAACATGGAATGTTAGAATGGGATGTTATTGGAAATGTTGAAATAAATTTCACTCCATAAAAAACATATGGCCACAATATTTCCAGCCTCCTCATTCTCCCTTATTTTAAATAACGACCAAATAGAAGGTTACCTCCTAGGCACTGACCTCGACACAATGAAAGGTGAATATGTTAGGGGAATTACGAAAGGTGTGCTCGAGGATTTGGTTTCTTTTGTGAGAAATATTTCCCTGCAGATCAGCTAAGCTCCCCTTTGGACAAGGACCTCTATCTTTGGTCCAAAGACAGAAGTGAACAAGTGGTTACTAATTTCCCTATAGATATAACTCAATCAATTAAGCAAGAGAGAAGAAGAATGTGGTGTACCTTATTATGATGTTCATCCTCGCTACTCCAATAATTCGGCTTTATCTCAAAGCTCATCAATGAAATTGAAGTCCTGCAAAGACTAGAAAAGGAACTCTTCCTCCTATTCTAGATGATTATATAAATAAAATCTATCTATGAAGACTGAAATGACCTTAGAAAAGAAAATGTAGAACACATGAAATTGAAGGGAATAGGCCAAGTTGATATTAATTAGAAATCCAAAGAAGGAACTTACAAAGCATGATTGACAATCCAGTCACTTCTCCAAACTCTCGTTTTCCAACCCTTGCATGAACCTTGACATCAAAATGATGATGCTTCTTCCATAATCAAAGGTTTGATACCTCAATTGTTCCCCCACTCACCTTGGAAATACCTTCAATATATAGGCTTGAGAGGCATGAGAACCATGAGAAAATGAAGGATATGGTTGAGGATATGGCTCCTTAAGGTTGTGATATGGTCCTAAGATGAATCCATAGCATAGGGCTTGAACACAAACAACCTCATCCCAAGAGATATCACCTTTAGGAAAAGGTGGGAGATCCCTCATTCCTCTCTAAGAAGATCGGTTCTCATCTAGAGTTGAACACAGGGCACCATTATATAGAGTGTTTCTCCTATAACATGGAAAGGGGGCTCCATTCCATGAATTTGAACTCCCCCATCATGGCTAGGGGGTGCCATTCTTCATAAATACCCCCAAAAAGGTTGTTTTTCCAAGAAAATGGTATGTTTTTTCCTTGAAATGATGGGTTTATTCCTCCAATATGAATTAGGGATTGTAAAAAAAAACTTCATGGATCCAAGGGGTTGTAACACTTGGAAAAGTTAATATGACACTTGCGACAACACATTTCACACTTAACAAGGTGCATACGTCACTTTGCAAGACTTGTGACACTTACGGTGTGACACTCAAGTGTGACATTTTGGTGTGTAATAGATGCCCCCTAAAGTGTGAGGTCAGAAGAGAAACCGATGGCTGAAACACTTTACAAATTCTTCAATGCAAGGGTGTTGGAGTAGGACAACCGATCAGAAGTTGCAAACAATCATCAGTCAGTATACAAATATGTTCCATTTACGGCAATATTGACTAAGGATATGGCCACTAGAGATACAATTTCAATGCATAACTCCATTACATTAACTGATTGCAGCCATGAAAAATACATAATGAAGCTACGAGATGACAAAACATAGCCACAGATCAATGCAATGTGGATCTATGTGACAATATATATATATATATATATATATATATATATATATATATCAGTAAGACTTCCATCATGGTGATTGTACTGAAATATTTTACATTCTCAAATGATCTCCATCGCATCCTGGGAAAAACACATAACAGATTGAGTGCCCAACCTGGGGTCTTCATCATGATTCTGATGTGTACAAATATAGCCATGTGAATATATGATTTGATGTTGAACATGGTAGATACCACTTAATTACTGGCTATTGAAATAAATCATTAATAACTATGAAGGAAATCACCAATGATGACAATGACTCCCAATGTACCTGAGTACATTCCAGCGAATGTGAATAAATGAGTTGAGGTCGAACATTTTTGGAATCATATGATCAAAGGTCAATGATGTAAACCTATTTTCAAAATAAAAGAAGCCTTCCATTGAGGCATGTGGGTCCCAAAGAACTAATAGGTTTCTAAGTCTCATTCCCAGATAATTTGTTGAAGTCGATAGGAAAATAATCGTTGAAGGAGGTCGATAATGTATCCCCCATCATCGACACAAAACTAACAAAAAAAAGTGATGTGATATGGTGTATCGAATGAGTATGGACTGACACAGGAAACAGGAAGTGGTAATACTGCAGATGCATGGTTTGAAGTGAAACTTCCCTTGAACATGATGAGGCATGACAATTAACTTGGCAACATTGAATTTATGAGTACCGAGAGAATTATGTTACGGTAATAAGAGAACTCTTCAAATGGAATGAAAAAGTATGATGACATATGGAACTAGTATGACTCAAATACAAGCATATGAACCAATTTTAAGAAAATACACAAGCAGGTGCCATGTTCAAGGGTGACAATAGCTTCCATAAAGGATTCCAAAAAACATGACCCACTTCCTTCAAATTTTCCCCCATATAGATAAATGGGTACCTATTTCTTTCTTAACGAGCTTGAGGAGGATAACATATGCTCGGTATAGCTCATCATTCTTATGAGTCCCTAAACACATGTTTAGAAAACCTAAAGAAGGATGGGTTCGATCTTGTATGGATCCCGGAGATTGGATTCACAAAGGTCCTTCGATGCATGGTTTTACGAACTCAAAGAAGGTAAACTTGGTGTTTTTTCACGTTTAGAGATTCTAAAAAGAACTTAAAGATGACTCCATGGATGACGTTTTCATAAATTTAGTCTCCCTATCCTGAAAAAAGTGTAAAACAATACAAGGAAACTCCAAAGAGTTCCCTTTTTGTACATCTTTTATGAGTCTCAAAAAAATACATAAAAGTATACTCAGTAACCTGTTCTCATGTTTTAATGAGCATGAGAAAAAACAAAGACTGAACTCAGAACTTCCCAATGTAATTTCCAAAGGTTTTGAATGAAACCCATGGATAGTTGGTACTTTTCCTCTAGATTTCATGACAGGAGCTAGTGGCTTTTCTCCAACATGATGTCTAGAGGTTGGAGACCTTCCCCCTCAAGCTTCATTTCATCCAACAACTCTTCTTCTAATGCCAATTTTTATACCTAATAGACTC
This sequence comes from Picea engelmannii, assembly GCA_009831015.1. Classification (NCBI taxonomy): domain Eukaryota; kingdom Viridiplantae; phylum Streptophyta; class Pinopsida; order Pinales; family Pinaceae; genus Picea; species Picea engelmannii. The sequence goes on along the minus strand of ML779019.1, from coordinate 885,454 downwards.
TTGGTTACTAGTAGAAAATTTTCACCGAAGGAAGAAAGAGGTTCAACTGACACAAGTGAATGAAATGAAGGTTAAGTTTATGAGATATAGTGAAAGACTCGAATCAACATTTACAATAAATGGAGAAAGACGCGACTCAATATTTGTGAGATATAACAAACGACTCGACTTAATGGGAGAGGCAGTTGTTTAATTTTTTAATGAGAATGATACAGGAATAGAAATTTTCTCATGACCTATGGGTTTGATTCCCAGACCTATGTTTAATTTTTTAACGATCTTGTCACAAATATGAAAACTATGCTCAGGTTTCATTTTTACACAATCTTGAAACTAGAAAAACCATGCTTGAGGCCCTCTGTTTCATTTTTTAACGTACTTGAAACAAAAATGAGAACTCTTCTCAAACCTGCTTTCATTTTTTAACAAGATTGAAATAAGAAAATACAATATTCTCGAATACCTCTAATTGATCATAGCTTCCAAGAGGACAATGCTCTGGCAGGAATACATGTCAAGGGATAAACCTCAATCATGGCTTCCAAGAGATCTTCGCTAGATGGAAGAACTATACTCTGAAAGGAATACATGTCGAGGTTCATAATAGGGGTAGGGGTATTAGACTCTAATATCCCTATCGAAGAGATCATCATATCAACTATCAAATATAAATCAGAAGAAGGGAGATATTCCTTCTCATTTGGAGTTGAATGCATGGAACACATTGCCACATAATTGACCTGCGTCGGGGTGGATGCCACTTGCATATAAGGATCATTTAGGGAATTCATATGGTTGACCTTCATATGAAGGCCAGTGAATGAAAGATGGTCTATGGTCACTATGTTTCCATTGTGAGGGAAACACATCACTCAAAATACTATGGACATAAGAGCCTTCATAACATAAACATAGTCTCGCATGAGGAGAAAATTAAAATGAAAGGGGTCATGGAATACAATCACATCAATATAGACATTTTTACCTGTTAAAGTAACATGAAACTAAGGAAGGATCCCTAAATTTTGACTAGCCCTTCTATTAAAATCCAACAGATTCTGAGTCACCAATGCAAGCTAAGGAGAACCTAAAACTTGCCAAGAAATGGAGGAAAAAATACTAGTTTGTTGGTTATTAGTCTCTTTCTCTATTTCTACTTCTTGGGCTGACCCAGGTTCAAATATGATCATGTTTCCAACAAAACCCTCTAAAACTATTGGCCCTCCTGGTAAACCAAAAGGCAACACATCACATAGAATGTATTGTGTAGACTCATCCAAGATAGTTCTATGGGTGACTGCAATGCTCAAGTCTTGCAGTCTAGGAAAGAGTGGGGACTTTGGATTACAATTGATCTTTTGTAGGCCTTAAACGGATTACTCAATCTATTATTCTTAATATCCATTCATCGGTTAAACCCTTTCATTCAATCTAATAGATCTAGCTAACCACATATGTGTAAATCGATCATTAACAAGAATTAAAGAGGATCAACCATTAAAAAAAAGTAAACACAAATTCAATCATCACACAATACGCAAGTTTTACCATGGTTCACCCCATGTTGGGCTACGTCCACAAATATCTGGCTTCTTAGGCTCTTTTATTTAGATTTCTACAATAAATGGTGTTGCATGCACTACAATTTCGATCATACAATCATGCGAAAAGGTTCCACAAGATTTGTGAGGCAGGATATATCAAACCAAGCTCTTCAACCGAGGATCTAACCCTCAATATCTCGCTACTTTACTCTTCTCTAGCTCAACAACTTACAAAAAGGTATCACAACAATTTCTTACAATTCAGAACTAACTTGCAACAATCTTTGAACCAAAATTACCCACCGCGACCTAGCTCTCCTAGGTTCTTATTTATACTAATTTACAATATTCTTAGATGTTACAATATCTTACCAAAACCCTAACCCTAACATGGTTAGTTTTTTCTGCGTGTGCGCCTTGCATGCTTTTGTCCTTTCCATGCATCTTTCCCTCGCACATGTTTCTTTTCCTACTTGTTGTTCTTCTCCAAAATTGGGTTTTATTCTCCAAAAATAGGTATTTCTTCAAAACAGTCCTACACCCAACATGCCCCCAACAATGACATGTGGCTTGTCTTGAGCCATTCAGGTAGTGTGTGCTCCCTGGACATCCTCTTCTAGGTTGTGGAACTTGTCTTCAAGTTCCCTTCATCTTTCCTGGACCTGCATGACTTTTCTTTTCAGTGCCTCTACTGACTACGTTGTGATCTCCTCATCGATCAGTGTTAATATGTCTGTGTGTGCCTGCTCCATGATCTTATTATCCTCCTCCATTTGTGAGATCATTTGGGCTGCTTGTTCCTTGAGTGGTTCCTCTTCTGCTTGTCTCTCATGTTTTTGCATCTATGTTGCTTTCAACTTAGACTAAAACTTTTTCATATCTTGAGTACCTTTCAGGCATTCTATGATACTCATTGTCTTCTTCCTATGCTTGAGGTATTGGATAGATGCGCTTACTCTTTCTTCTTCCTAGTTCCACTGATGGACCTACTCATCCTCCTCCAGTGTTGTCCAAATATTCTCTGATCTGTCGAACAAGTTTGCTACTACGCTCATTTGTTTCTCCATTTCTTCCATTTGGAGTGTATCTTCTTCTTTCCTCTTCTCTCGTACCTCAGGAAGACTCATGGGATTGAAATTCTCCTTGATTTCCTTGATATCCTGACTATATTGATCGATTGTATGCACAATGAGGTTGATCTTATATTATTTTCTTCTCTCTACTTCATGCGCTCTATTGGGGATGTGGTTGTACGTCGTTGTTAATCCCTTCTCCAACTTGCCTATGCATTCTTTCTCTGCCTCCTTCTTTGTAGTCAATTGGTCACAGGTTATTTGGAGCATATCTGCAACCCCTTTACCTTCCTCTAGATTTGTGGCATCCACATGGTCCCTAGAATGTACTTCCTGGATGAAGCTAACATGTAGCCCGTATAAGGACTTTGTAGGTATGTGCTCCATGACCATCTTGACTTGCTCTACTTCCTCTGGGGGTTTCTGCACTATCTCTTGGTCAAATATAATAATTTGATACATTATGGTAAATGTTTCCCTACCCTAGACAACAAATTGCATAGTCTCTTTTCCCTTTTTCTGCATATGTGGCTTGTGATTCTTCCTGGCTCCATAGTTGTTGTATGTTTTCATGAACCTATAGGAGATTTTCCATTATTTATTCCCTTTATGCCTCTACAATTCTGAACACTTCCTCACTCCTTTCTTGGACCTTGTCCATGAAAATCTCCACATCATCCCATGTGAGGGTGATGTATGGGTCCTCTGTCTCATACTTTCACTTCTTGCGCACATATTTTCCTTGAGCGAGATTCCTTGACGTTTGTGAGGGTTGTGCCCAAATTGTTGTACCATGAACTCTTTCTTCTACAGCCTGTGAAGTATCCTTCTTATTTATCAGTGATTGGATTCCTATCATGTTATTCTCAACCATTTCGGTATTGCATTGCTCCCACTTGGTACAATTCGCACTATTTTTTTCGAGTGTTCTCTGTCGGGCTTCCTGTTCTTGTTGACGAGCCTTCTTCGGGATTTTCCTTAAGCTTCGAGGACTATGTTATTCCTGTTCTTGTGGTTGGTTTTTTTGCTGGAGATTTCCACTATGCATGCCAATATTTGATAATCCAATCCACTTCCTCCCTTGTGATGCAATACTGCATCTTTAGCCATGCCTTTTTGGGATCCCCTGTAGCTTGGATCCATTTATGATGCTGGGATGCCTTGAATTTATATATACCCTATGTATCATGCGCTACCTCCATAGGTATGCACCACACAATTTTTTTGCTCTAATGGATTTCTTCTAAAAGCATGGAAAACATAGTTTTGTTTTCTTGCTTCATCTTGTTGTCCTTTTCTTGATAGAGAGACTCGTACCTAGCCGCATAGGATTTTCCCATAGTATGAAAACATTTCAAGAGCTTGTGCTCCTACCACCCTACCAAGGCTATCATTATTATTAACCACGAGTAATGAAACTCAGTTCCATTACCCTACGCGTCGCGACATTCAAGTAAAATTGATTTTAGCAGTTACAACGCCCAGCTGAACATCACTCCCTTAGTGCACTATGATTCCACTGTGATCACACCTATTGGCGCTTCCTCTCTATTACATTTTATTATCACTTACACGCCATCAACTTGCTTTTGAACCTTTTATCATTTTCATTAATGTCTTTGATGAAAATTATTTTGTTTCCCTTGGTCATGCCAAACTGTGCTTTAACTAGTTCCGCCCGTTCTTTCTCTCATGCTTTGTTATCTAGATACTCTTCTGGTTGTGCATCGAATGTGGGAAGACTTCTGATCTTGGAAATAAATTCTACATTGATCTCCACCATTCTATCCATCCATAGGATGCCTTCGTGGACCCAGGAGACTAGTTTTTTGAAGCAAAGGGAGACATTCTTACCGCACCCAAAGTGCAGTATGTCCAAAATATTCATAATCCCTGAATTCTAAAGTCTCTTGATCCACTGCGCAGGATCCAACACTGTTCATCCTAAGAGTCCAATTTCCCTTGAGTTAATCAAATAGTTCTCCTTTTCCAACTATTGAAATTCAATCGTGTCGTGCACGTCATGGTCTACGTACCTCATCTTGGGTATCTTTCCCAACATGTCATTGAGAGTGGGGAATTTGTCTGATAGAAAAGGGAGGGTAATATCCATACTGTCAGATGTATTTATTTTCCTTCCCAAAGTAGATGTGTATGTCTCAGTTGCATGTGTCTTATTCCCCCCTGTCAGACTTTGGTCGGTCGGTGGTGTATTCAACCAACACTTCATCTTGTGCTTGGGACTATCGTGGTCCCACTGTGTCCTCAAGTTTTTCATGTAATTCAGGGTTATGGTTTGAAGCAATATTCCCATTCCCAGAGCTTTTCCCTATCTCACCTTGCTGTGTTGTAGGAATCTCTTTCTCAACCTACGTCGGGCTAACATATTCTGGGTTCGAGGTGGTAACATCCTCAACCTTGACTATATTCTTTAGTTGTTGCATGTGCTCCTTGTGGCTTTGGCCCTATCAAGTAATCCAGACAAACTATCCTGGCAACCCAAACTTTGGTGGAGTCACATTTTCCAACTTTCACAACCTATCTTGCTACTTCGTCAATTGGTAACTAGGGCACAGATTATTTTTCTCGCTCTGAGCTCCAAATTTTGCTAAGTGTTGAATACTATGTGCTTTCCTCCTTTTATAGACCAAGTCGTGTTCACTTTTAACTTTTTGTGTGCATTTGCATCGACTTCACTTTTTACTATGTGTTGTCTTATGATATTTGTCGTGGTAACTACCACGTGCAAATCTTTCTAGTGTTTTTTTATTTTCTTTCTTTTATATTTTGTATTTCTTTTTCCTTCTTTTTCTCCTTTCTATTTCTTTTTTTCATTTTTATATCCTAGCTTCTACTATATTAGACTATGTACATGTATGTCCCACTGTGTTGGTACTTTCAAACTTTAGGAGGTCGGTAGTCCCTGTATAGTATTAATCGACTACCATTGATCATTCCCTTGAGTTTTGTTCCTTCCAGATCCTTTAGTTGTACAGATCCCCCATCTGTGACAATATTTACTTCATAGGGCCCTAGCCAATTCATTCTAAACTTACTAGGATGTTGAAAACATTTACTGTCATAGAGAAATACTAGGTCTCCTTCCTTGAAACTCTTCCTCTTGATATGTCTTTCATGCCAATATTTGACTCTTTCTTTTTTTACTTCCTCATGAAATATTGCAAGAATCCTATCCTCTTCCATATCTATTAGTTTTTTTAGCCTCTCCTTTATTGTTCCTCTTTCTGTCATGTTGGTGATTGCTACTACGCATAGATTGGGTACCAGAAATGTTAATGGTACTATTTCTTCCTGCCCATACACCAATCTCAATGGTGTATGTCCTATCAACTTATTACATGTAGTCATGTATGCCCATATCACAATTGGTATTTTCAATTCCCAATCATCCCTGTTGACATTGTATATCTTTGTCAAAGCATTCTCCAATATTTTCTTGAAGGATTCTACTATTCTGTTTTCTTGAGGATGGTATGGTGTACTCTTTTGGTGATATAATTTAAACTCCTCATTCATGGCCTTCATAGTGTTGTTTATGAAGTGAGTACCTTGGTCACTCATAAAATATCTTGGACATCCAAATATAGTGATCACTTTCTCAAACAAGAAGTGTGGTGGTGTCTACATGTTACAGTCTTTGATTGGTGTTGCTTCTGCCCATCTTGTTAAGTTTTTTTTCACAGTGATGATATATATATATATATATATCTTGACCTTATCGCTCAAGGATTGATTGGTCCAACAAAGTCTATTTCCCATTTTTCAAATACTTGCAAAGTCACTTGTGGTCTTAGAGGCATCTCATATCTTATGTTAGGTTTAACAACCCTCTAACACACATCACATTTATGGAAATACTCCTTAGCATCTCTGTGAATTTTTGGCCACCATAGTCCTATGCACAATACCTTCTACATGGTAGTTGTTCCTGCATGATGTCCTCCAACTATTCCCTCATGATATTCTGCCAATATTCTAGGCCTTTCATGTTCTAGTACATACCTTGTCAAGATGTTGTATGTGCCCATTTTATATAAGTGTCCTGCAATCAGTTGATAGTGTGCAGCTATGAATACCATATTTTTCTTCTACACAGTGTTAAAATCCTATGGTGCAATACTTGTACTCAAGTATTCAATAATATGAAAAAACTATTCATCAACTATTTGTATTGAGAACAATTGTGCATCAAGGAAGTTGCCTACCAAATTGGTAGGTTCTTTTCCATTAGCTACACTTGACAGGTGATCCAATCCTGCATTTATCTTCCCTGGTTTGACTATTACTTCAAAATTATATTCCTGAAATAAAAATAGCCATCTATAGATCTTTCCCCCCAACACTGGCTTTTTGACTAAATATTTTAGGGCAGAATGATATGTGAACATCTTAAAA
>ML779019.1:812127-825190 GCA_009831015.1 Picea engelmannii | reverse complement strand
AGGCCACCCCTGAGCTAGAACTACGAGTCCACAAGGAAAAATATATCATATGGATGGATAATCTCCCTCACATAGCCTTGTACCTAGTAATTAACAACTTGTAGACTCATATAGATTTTCCAACCACCCAACTCTTTTCCCCAACTTGCACAATCCAAGGGGTGGAATTCCCTCCTCTTCCCTGCAATCCCTTAGGAAATCCTCATCTCCTTTATGGATCCAATGTAGATTGTCCAAAAATATCAGTGCTAAGGGTTCTAAGAAATCTAGTTGTTTGTGGAGTCAAAGTCATAGAAATCCCATGCTCATGCCTACAGGAAATTGCATATCAGAATTTTGTAATAGGCATCCCCAAACTTCTATTGCAGGCATAACAATCTAATTACCAGCAAGGATCTCCCCTTGATCCTTTTATTTTTAGTTCAATTGGTGTTGGTTTGATACAGGATAATGGTGAACTCACCCCTAGAAAGAGAGTGAACCAATTCAAAAAGTGAGAAGGTAGAATAATGGTCAAGCTCCCCAACCCATGGAATTAGTATGCATGTTCTAAATTTTTCACTTGGAACCCAAGGGACACCACCTAACTCTTTAGCATGCATTCCCATATTAATTTTTCCTTTAGCATACTTTAATATAAGTGGACTTTGGTTTACAATTAAATTATATATTTTAAACTTTATCCCCTTTGAACCCCCTTCAACCCCTCTCAAATTTAAATTAAATTAAAATAATATATCTTTAGGCTTTGGTTGACCAATGTAATATTTTGGTCAACTGCAAAGATAATTCAACTAGGAAGTCGATTCAATCAACTGTTAGGTCACGTTGACCAATGGAATAAGTCAATTCTCTCTTGTGGAATCATAGCCCCCCAATGTTAGCATCCATCTCGTATTGTAACCATAAGTGTGTTTTTATTAATAAATTTGATATACAATATACATAGATTGGCCCTCATCCATATTATCTGACTCACCATCCAGTATAACATATATGTACAATTACATTACAATTCCTGAGGATTAAAATTGGGGTTTTAAATTTGTTACAATTCTTGAGGATTAAAACTGGGGTGTTACATGGTTCAATTGATTTGGAATTTTGTAGGGAACTGATTGAAGTTTTAAATGTATGGCACAGAACAAATGGGGAAATTCAAATCAACCCAAAACATAAAGAATGTTGTGATTAAAATATCATAACTACATAAGTGTTAAATCTCCCATTTTAAAAGGGAAAGAAGAGGTATATCTAGTGGTCATTGCAAACCCTATACTAAATCTTGAAAAACAAAGAAAATACCTGGAAATATGGATATGGTAGATTGGAGTAAATTCCCACTCCACAATTGTTAGATTGGTGGAAATCAAAACAACAAACATTCCTATGTTTTCTTGATGGAAAATGGTCACAGTATCCTCATAATTTAATCCCCTCGCTCACTTTTGTAAAATGAAAGTTAAAAGACAAAAAAATAATCTATAAGGCGAGTTTGACACTGACAAGCCAAAAATTTCCATCTGATTCGTGATAATTTTGAAAGGGGAAATTACTTTTGAAATTATCATGATAATTTTAGTCGATATTATTTCCTTCTAAAATTTACCATGATATACCCCAATAACAATGATAATTTGTCAATAAGTGTAACACACATACAAAACTAAAAATATACCAATAATATATATAATGTTTAAATAACACTAGAAAAAAAAAAATATAAAAAATACACTGAAAAAAAAATCATTAAAATAATATTATAGATAAAATTGTATTAATTATTAGAAAAAGAGTAATATAGTAATAATAACTTTAATGTGGATGCTTATGTTCTGATGGTCGTGCATGAGCCCTATCTCTGACAACCATATCTAGCCACCCCGATGGCGATCTAAGGAGGAGGGGAGCCTCCTCCCTTGCCTCCTCCTTCAACTGAAGATTCCTTCTACATGCTCCTCATTGCCCAAGGTAAGAATATTTCTCCCTCAGCGCCACCCATCTTCGTAAAAAAACTCAACTTGATCCCTGAAATCGAGTTGCCTCCAAACATCCTATGAACGTTTTCATCTCCTTGTCCAATTGTGGATTGGTGGGTCAATTCATGGGCCTATGGCCATCGACCAGAAACACCGATAATTAGATCCAAAGGAACTAGAGACCTTTGATCGAGAACAATGTCACTTGTTATGTAGAGGGAAGAGGATTCTACATCTTCGAATTCATCTCCAAGGAAGACAAGGATCTAATATTGAGAAATGGATCATACTTCATGGGAATGCAAGGGTTGTATCTGAATAGATGGTCACCGGAATTTTATTTTGCGGTAGAAGTTCCCAAGGAATTTTTGGTATGGGTATGCCTACACAACCTCCCGATCCACTTTTGGAATCCTATCTCTCTCCAAACAATTGGAAATGGGCTTGGGCAGTATATAGACAGAGCCGACCCCAAAAATCAATACTCCAATGCACACATCTACATGGAAGTAGACCTAGAGGTAGGCCTCCCAGAGGCAATCAAGTTAAAGGTTGGAGATTGGAAACACTTCCAGAAACTTGACTACAAACAACTTCCTTTCAAATGCAGGGTGGCCATGAATATGGACAATTTCAAAGAAACTGTCCAAAAAACCCTAATCAAGAGAAAGAAGAAGGAGAAGACTGGTAGGAGGCAAAAAAGTGGAAAACAATAGCCAAACCTAAAGAAAAACGACATGCAAAGAAAAATGTAACCTTAACCAAGGATCTGGAAGCTCATGCAAGGTAATCCTCATCAGGAAATAGATTCACTGTGTTAGGAGAGATGTCAGGAAAGAAATCCAAGGAGGCCCCACCCACTGAAAAAAAATGCAAGAAAAGACTATCCCTGAAACACAAAAGCACCAAATGAATCAATTAGGGCATGAAAGGGAAAATGAAGAAAACCCAGACATGGAACCAGGAGAGGTTTCCACAGATAGTGACTCTATGGATGCAAGTGGGTCCATTGCCACGCCCAAAAAAATAGGCAGAGGAAGGAAATCCAAGAAAGAAAAAAGGGAAAAGGAAAATTTTAAAGAGGTCCTCAATGGGTCGCAAAAAATGATCAAGCAATTTATAAATTTAAGAATGACAAGAAAGTAGGCTAAGGCTCATCAAGGAGCCAACACCGCCCCACACGTAAATCATGAAACTAGCCTCCTGGAACTGTAGGGGTTTCAGTAGCAGAGTAAAGGAAGAATCTCTCAAAAACTTAATCAGAATGTCAAACCCCGAGATCCTTCTGATCCAAGAAACAAATATGGAGGAGCAAGACTTCCTCCATACAAGTAAATCCTTATGGAGAAAAGGCCAGGGAATTACAGTTAGCACAAGAGGAGCCTAGGCAGTCTGGGAACCTTCCGGGACCCCTCAAAATATGATCTAATCTCTTCCAAAACATGCATGCATTGGTTTTTCATCATCCTTTTACACAAAGAGACGGGCCAACTGATAAGTCTTTTCAACCTTTATGTCCCAGTCTTATTCTCGAAAAAAAAGAAACTATTAGGATTCATTTAAAGCTTTCCTAAACTCAAATGAATTGGAAAATATCATTATTGGGGGGGACCTTAATGTAACCCTAGTCGTGGAAGAGAAAAAAGGTGGGTCCATTGTGAGAGACCCTACTAGGGAATGGGTAGAGGATATTATGCTAGATTAGGATTTGGAGGATATCAAACCCTCTAGAGGAAAGTTCACATGGACAAACAAGAGAGTGGGGCCAGGACACATTGTTGCCTGGCTAGACAGGTTTTTAGTTCAAAGATCCTTCCTGCTCCTTGGTTTAATATTCTCATCTAAAATCCTTCTGCATAGTGTATCCGATCACAAACCAATCATGCTAGAGCTCTCGCAGGATAGAAATCTAGGTCCTATTCCATTCAGATTCAGTCTCGCCTGGCTCCTCTATGAGGGTTTTCATGATCTTGTAGCCAAAGTCTGGAATGAGAAGGTATGCGAATCCCCCTTTTATGTATGGGAAGAAAATCTTAGGAAGCTCAAAAAAGTGCTAAAAGAATGGGCTAAAACCCAAACAAGCCTGCCTATTAAACGACAGGAAGCACAAAAAAATATTGAAGACAACCAATTAGCAATGGAAGGGAAAGAGATCACTCAAGAATTCCTCGCCAAAGAGGATCATCTCCAAAGGAAAATGCACCAAGCCAGCAGAGAGGAGGAAGGGTATTGGCCTCAGAAATCAAGAAACCTCTGGTTACAATACAGAGACAAAAACACCACCTACTTTCACAAGCAAGGAAAAGAAAGAAAGCAATTCAAGGTGATCAAAGAAATTCATGATCAGGATCAGGTTCTAACAGATTTTGAAGAACTAAAAAATGTAGCCATCGAAACATTCAAAGCGCTCTACACGGAAACTCAATCGGACTCCCCTGATCTGAATATCTACCCACTATCCCTAGTTCCAAACTATATCCATGAAGCTACCAATGTAAATCTAGTAGCGCAAGTCAAGATGCAAGAAATTAAGGAGGCCCTGGATCATATGAACCTAGATAAAGCTTCGCGTCCCAAAGGCTTCACATCTAGATTCTACCAAAACTGTTGGGAAATAATAAAATCAGACTTGCTAAAAATGATTTTGAAATCTTCAGAGATGCAGCAAAATCGGAGGGGGAACAAATTCTTCCTTCTTAGCGTTAATTCCAAAGGAAAAGGGAGCGGTAAGATTTGGAAGGTTCCAACCAATCTCTCTATGCAACATGGGATACAAGTTAATTACAAAAATAATAGCCAATAGGCTTAAAAAAATATGTCCTACCATCATCCCCAAAAATCAGGGCAGGTTCATCAAAGGAAGGAAAATAGTGGATAAAATCATTCTAGTTCAGGAAGCGCTGCACTCAAGAAATCAAAGAAAATACAAAGGTATGATTATAAAGCTTGACCTTGCAAATGATTTTGACAGAGTTAGGCATAATTTTCTATTTAAAGTCATGGAAAACTTTGGTTTTTCTCCATAATTTATAAGTTGGATAAAATCATGCATTGATTTCCCCTGGATTCCCCCCTTAGTAAATGGAAAAAAAACTAAGTTCTTTCAAGCGTCTAGGGGCCTCAGGCAAGGTTGCCCCCTCTCCCTACTTCTCTATGCTATACAGGCCTCTATGCTAAGCTTTCAACTAGATTATGGCCAACAACAGAACAATATCCTCGGCTTGAGAATTGCTCTGGGGGTAAAATACATTAACCATGCCCAATTCGCGGACAATACTCTACTTATGGGAAGTGCAAGTGTGAAAACTGCCAAAAAATTTAAAACAGAACTGGACACTTATAACGAGATCTCAGGAAGAAAAATAAGATTGCCCAAAATTAAGAGCTATGGGTGGAACACTTCTCCAAGGGAAATGCGGGAGATTTCAAAAGTCCTAGGGATGGAAGGTTTCACCAATTGGGATTCCTTAAAATATCTGGGAGTGCCAATTTTTAGGACCAAACCAAAGACATCTTAGTGGCTCCCTCTAATAGACAAGTTAAAGGGAAGAATTAACTCTTGGGGAGAAAAATGGTTAAACCTTGCAGGTAAAGTGGTTTTCATAAAGGCAGTTTTAGCTATCATCTCGATCTACCAAAGCTCACTGTTGCTAGCCCCTTCCACCATGATTCAAAAAATCGACGTCCTCTTCAGACGGTTCCTATGGGAGGGAGGAAAGAAAAATGGTAGGAAACTTTACCTCATAAGCTGGTGGAAAGTCACCAAACCAATCTCAGAAGGCGACCTCAATCTAAGAGATATTAACTCTCAAAATCTTTCTCTAGGAGCCAAGCTACTGTGGAATCTTGTCTCGAGGAATTCCACTTGGAGAAAAAAAGAAATATAGAAGAAGTACTTCCACGGCCAGAGAACTAAATTCTTGGATTGGCCTATAAAAATGGTTAAAGGGTCTCCAATATTCAACCTATGTCTAAAAGAATTGAAAATCTTCAAGCCCATTATTACCTGTATACCAGGCAATCGAAATAATATCAGCATATGGGATGACTCAATGTTGGGTGACCCTTCATTAAGCTCGATTGAAGGAACATCTCAACTCAGAGCTTGGATGCAGTCCCAAGAATTAGTTAATCTATGGGACATCTCGATCTGGAGCGATGATGAGGACAAAACCTGAATCACATGGGAATCCAACAATAGACCTCCAGAGATTGATGGGGAATGGAATACTTTGATGGAATCTATACAAGGGAAATCTCTGATCAAGGAAAGAAAAAATGGCAAGAGGGGATGGGGCTCACTTTCTGGAAAATACACAATAGCAGCAGGGTATAAAAGCTTCACAACAGTTCCCCATGTTCCACCAGATCCTATAATTTGGAACTCCAAGTCCATTTCGAAGATAGACATGTTCATATGGACGCTTTCCCATAGAGGCATATTAACTGGAGAAAATTTGAGGAGGAGAGGGTGAGAAGGCCCCTCCAGATGTCCCATTTGCATTCAAGAAGAGGAAACATCAAACAACCTGCTACTGAAATGCCCATTCACTAAAGAAGTGTGGAATCTGGTCCTGGGTGTAAAGACGGGGACACTCAAACTACCCCAAGAGACCAATGCTTTTCTTTGAAACTGGCAATCTCTCTGTCAATTCCAGGTAGGGAAAAAAAATCCCAACTCAACATCCTCTGGAGCACCCTACCAAAAGTCATTCTCTGGAAAATTTGGTTGGAGTGTAACAATAGGATTTTCAGGGAGATCGCTTATAGCTCTGCTCAAGTGGCAAGTAAGACAAAATCCCTCTTTGGAGAAATCACCCCCTACTTCATCAAAGTAAAGAATTTGAGAGGCCTCGAAGCAGAAGAGGAGAAGTGGATAAAAAGTTTCAATATAAAGGAATAGCAAGAGAAAACAAGCACATAAACAAAGAATGAGAATTGGGAAATTTGACTCAAGGAGGAGGAATTCGGGGAGTGGAAGAGGCAAAGAAAGAAGCATCTATTTTTCTTTTACAGGGCTTCCAAAGGGAATCTCGAGGCAGCAGGAGGAGGAGGGGTCCTCTTGGCCCTAGATGGAAAATTAGAACTATCTTATGCTTGGGGGCTAGGCAAAGATTCCAACAACCGAGCAGAAGCACTCGCTCTCTGGAAAGGGTTGAACTAGGCCATCAGTAAGAAAGTCAATGATTTAGTGATCATAGGGGACTCTAAACTAATAATCCAAGCCCTGATTCTCCATAACTCGATTAAGCAAACAAAGCTCCATCATATCCTAGAGAAAATTCACCATCTGCTGAAAAGGTTGAGAGCCTTTCAATTGTTCCACATTCTTCGTAATCTGAATGAACAAGCAAACGAAGAAGAAAACATAGGTGTCATCTTGAGCAAAGGGGAAATCCAAATCAATGGAATTTCATCCCGTTTGGAAATCCCGTAAGGCCCGAGTCGGAAAGGGGGCGCTATCGTCGATCAACAAAATTCCTGAGTCTATAAGAACGCTCGCTGACAAAGCAAAGAAGAATGGGAGTCGTCGTTTGAAGGAAGGACAAATAAGTGTAGAGACAGGACGCATAAAGACAAGACGTGCAGTAGGTTTGAGGGGAAAGGTAATCAATTGGGAGACAAAGGCGCATAGAAAGACAAAGAACCATCACAAGCATCAAGGCCTAGGTAAGTTCGATCTGAGCGAATCTTCAGACACCGGAGAAATCGTGCTTGATAGAAAAGGCATCGCAACGATGGTTAAAATCCTAGACTATGAAGGAAAATCTCTCAATCTTGTGCAGAAAGGTGAGATACTATGAGGGAAACAGAAGAGGAAAACTCTCTAGCAGAGGAGGCTCAACAAGCACTAGAATTTAAGCATCGTGACTAGCTCAAGGAGCATGTCGTCGATGGAGGAAAGACTCAAGACTATGGAGGAGGATATGCAGAGGATTAAAACGATTGTGCAAAATCAGGACATCATCCTCTAGGGATTTGATGTTGAGGCTGGGAGAAGGCTTGCCATGCTTGATGCAGACATCACAAAGACAAAAATGTTTGGTATCATATTAATGTTTATTAAGATTGATTATTAATTTTAACATCATATCTTTTAAACATTAATAAATTTACATTTTAATTATTTTTTTATCCCTCTTAATACTTAATACATATTTAATAAATTCAATATTAAAATAAATTTACATTAATATAAAAAAATGTAGTCTTTAAAAAAAATATTACTAGAGAACAATAATTGCAGTGCTGAACAATATCAATACATTAATGTAAAAAAAAATCACACCATTATGTAGACTTGAAAATGGATATGGTGCAAAAGTTTCTAGCATTACCCTTTTCTTCATATACACGTCTAATTAAAAAAGACAATATGGTTCCCAAAATTCTTATCAGTTTAATGAATATCGATGAAATTGTCAAAATGCCAACCTAGTTTACCAAGAGGATCAAGTCCTCTATGTACCAAGGTAATCAATAAAAAACATGGTATTTCAATTCGTCTTCATGGTAATATTCCAGCATTATATAAATCTATTTTAGGATCAATTTCAAAGAAATAATGGCAGATTTATAAGTTTAGTTTTATATGTAGCAAATGATGAAATTCCTACACTTATGGGTAGATGTAAGTTGAAATATTGGACAACAGTTTCCATATCTACTTTGAAAAACCATTTTAGATGCAAAAGACAACTTATTACTAGACTTTGGGGGAAATCTCAACATATTACTAGACTTGGGAAGATATGGAGTATGATATACAACAATGATTTTCATATTTGTAATGCAAAAACAAAAGATCTTTGTTAGAATTTTTAATGGTGGTTAAAAGTGGTACATGTGCCTTCACTTTACACTGGGCATATGGGGTCTAACAAATATTGTCGAAAGTTTTCCTATAAGACTACATATTACAAGATAAATTAATCTTCTCCTTGTTATCCTAAACTTCATAAATCTGTCAAGATATATTATTATCATAGATAAACTCAATGCTTATGGGGTTTGTACTTATCATGAAAGGATTATAAGTGCATATAACCAAACATGGAGAGACATACATCAATATAAAACATTCCATTGATAGAATGAATTTTATCCTCACCACACTAGCGACCCCTACCTTGTCCACAACCACCAAAATGCACCACACCTACCACGATCCCCTTTGTAAATCATATAGTTATATTAGCAATAAATAACTTTGATATCTTTGAATTAAAACTACGAAATAATTCCTTAAAAACACAAAAATACTTATCCTGAGAAAGTTTGATGTCGGAAGCATCCTAACTAATCTCAAGGCCAAGAAACAAGTGTAGTGGACCTATGTCCATCGTAGAGAGCATGTCATGAAAAATATCTTTGACCAAAGCAATGGCTGAAGAAGAGCTACTAGTGATCAAAATATCATCAACATAGAGTACTAAAATCATCACAGACTTAGTATCTCTTATCATGTAAACATTGGAATCATATTTACAACTAAAAAAATCATGTGAAAGCAAGTAAGAATCCATATTTTCATACCATGCTCTAGGTGCCTACTCGAGGCCATAGAGAGACTTCTTCAGTATACATACTAAAGATGAGTTCTGAATGAACCCTTGCAACTGCTCCATGTAGATCTTCTTTGAAAGTTCACCATGAAGAAAAGCATTCTTCACATCCATTTGGTTAACTTCCCATCCTTTGGTTGTTGCAATGGATAGAGCCAAGTGAATGGATTCCATATTTTCTATAGGAGCAAAGGTCTCATCATAATCTATCCCATGAATCTGTTGAAATCCTTTTGCAACTAATCTAGCCTTGTACCTACTCACTTGACCATTTGTTGCTCTCTTGGTCCTATATACCCATTTTCATCTGACAATTTTCCTCTCTAGTGGAAGTGGGACTAGATCCCAAGTTTGATTCTCTAGGGGAGAGTTATGCTTCTTCTACGTGGCTACTTCCCATAATGGATTTCCAACAGCCTCACTATAGGTTTTTGGATCAGAAGATTGGACCATATAGAAATGCATGGCCATCCCTGGTTCAGAATATGAAAGTACATGAGAAAGATGCACATGTTGAGATTGATTCCTCCTCGAATCCAATAGATCCCCTGCAAGGTTTCCTACTGCCTGAAGTGTGGATTGTGCCCACTTGGGAATTTGTTAAAGCTCCGACATTGGCTCCTCATTTGGCTGTACTACCTACTCATAATTATGTACAAAATCCCTTAAATATTTGTTTGAATATGTAGCATCTGAGTGTGTGGAATCATTATCTATGATGTCTGGAATTGATGGAAGCACAATATTCTATGCATGATTCACTGGAGGTGCATGCAAAGGACTCTCCTCAAACTGAGCACTGTGCTCAATGATGAGTTGGTTTGTAGAGGGATGAATCAATCTATACCCCTTCACATCATATGGATATCCCACAAAGATGCAAGGTGTGATATGTGGATCTAAGGCTTTCCTCTTTTGAGAAGGAATATGGTCCCATTCTCTAGATCCAAAGATGCATAAGTGTGTGACATCTACTTTGTCACCTGCCTAAGCCTCAAAAGGTGTCATATCCTCAACAGATCTGTGAGGTGCATTGTTTTGTATGTAAGAAGAACAGTTAAGTGCCTCAACCCAAAGCTTGGAAGGAAGTGATCTTGCATGCAACATGCAACTGGTCATCTCCTTGAGAGACCTGTTCTTCCTTTCAGCAACCCCATTCTGCTATGGAGTGTATGGAACTGTGTGTTGCAACTAGATACCCACTTCATGAAAAATATTATGAACATATTTGTTGATATAATCCCCCCCATTGTATGTACAAAGGATCTTGATTTCATTCCCATTTTGTGTCTCTACTAGAGCTTTGAAGTCTTTGAGAGGCTCAAAAACTTCAAACTTTTTCCTAAGAAAGTAAACCCAATTATAGTGTAAGTAATCATCAATAAATGTAAGAGCATACCTTTCTTTGTTGATGGAAGGATGTGGAAATGGAGCCATGAGATCACTATGAAAAATATCCAAGGAAGAGGAGGCTCTCCTTTCCTTCCCCTTTTCAAACTTCTCTTCAGGATGCTTGCCAAGAATGCATCATTCACAAACCCCTTTAGAAAAGTGAATTTATGGCAAGCCTTTGACCATTCCTTTCTTGGAAAGTCGTTGCATGTACCTAAAGTTTAAATGACCAAATATCTCATGCCATTCTCTACTACTATCTTTAGCATGTGTAAGTAGCAAAGAGGAGTCATATTCAGTAAACTTAGTGAAGTTATACAATCGTGATTTGTGATCTACCTCACCAACCGCAATAATGGAAATGTCATGCATGTCAAGTACAATAACTGAATATGATGTAAATTCAATCCTTTTACCTGTTTGTGTGATCTGATAAACTAAGAGAATATTTATACAAAGCTTTGGAACATGTAAAACATTCTCAAAACTTCCATTAGGGAGCTCCACTCTTCCCTCTCCTGCAACTGTTATTGGAGTATCATCCCCCATGATAATAGGAGGTCCAGAGAATGAACTCAAAGAAGTAAAAACTTCCTCTTTGGCTGCCATATGATATGATGCGCCAGAATCTATAATCCATGAATCATATGAGGAATTAATTGCAACCATAGACTGGTGATTACATTTCTTAGGAGCATGGTATTCTTCCTTCTTCTTATTGGCTCCTTAAAGAATGAAGTCTCCAAGGTTATTCTTCTGAAGTACCTATGTCATAAGATCGATTTTCTTCTTCATGCATGTGGATTCTTCATGATTCATTTTATTTCAATATGTGAATTACTTTCTCTTCTTCTTATTCCCTTTGGAATTTGAATAATCTTTGGAACCTGAAGAATCCTTGAAGGGTTTGGAATATCCCTCCATATTTGACTCTGGATGTAATAGCTCCTTTCATTTCTGCTTCGATTTTTTATTGGATGACCCTTTTCCATCATCCATGGTGAGTGCATGTGCTTTGGGATTTTTCATGAGGCCCATATGTATGAGTTTTTTCTGCTCTTGTGTGAGATATGCAATGAACTGAGCATCATATGCATTTTTCAATTTGCTCCCAAAAGACATCTGTCAGAATGGAATTTGGACACATATACAGCGTATTCTATTCCTAGCTTGGCCAAGATTGTTAGAATAAGTGTTTTCTCTTGTGTAGACTTGTCAATACCACATTCACCCAAGATCAATATCAAATATTTAAATTTAGTAAAGAAATATTGTATATTATCAAAAAATTTAGGGTCTAAGGTATTCAACTCTACCTCAAGCATATGACCTCGCATATCATCTTGCTTTCCAAAGAGTCCTTCCAAGGTGGTTCAGATATAGTTTGGAGTCTTTCATGCAGCAACATGAAACCATAAATCAGTGGAGATTAACTCAAGAAGTAGTCATATGGCCTCATCCTTACGGTTTTTCCATCTGGTCTTATCTAGCGCTGATGTAGGTTATATTTATGTGGTCATCGTCAAATTGTACAATCATTTTCTTTTGAGTTGGAATGAAGAATTCAGATTCGATTCAAAATAGTCTTACAGTGTGAGTATTATCACAAGAATTGATTAAAGAATTTGCATCGTCTCTATTCCTACTATTGATTCAGAAAAGATCTTGAAAACTCAGATCGTGGATTCTGAGATATGACTGAAGGTTCTATGGCAACTATAGATATGATAAAATGACTATATATCCTAAAATATGATGTGGGTCCTAGAGAGTTTTGGTGTGCATGAGTATCCCTATGTCATACGTCTATGGTGAACATTTTAGCTTGACCCAGATCGTGAATTTTGAGATATGGTTGTTTTACTGCAACAAAACCAATTTTCTAGAGTGTCTCAACCTGGAAATGATCAGACTAAGTGAACGTCACACCCTAGTGAAGGATACAGTGAAAAAAATCCACACCTTCGCTATGGATAGGCTACGTATATTTCAGAAAACTAAATGTCGCACCCTGGTGAAGAATGTAGTGTGACTATGTCGCACCTTGGTTGTAAATAGGCTGCGTTGATTTCTGAAAAACATTTTTTCTTAAGTTTGAGTGTGACTTTTGCACCCTAGAAATGGATA
>ML779019.1:792281-803827 GCA_009831015.1 Picea engelmannii | reverse complement strand
GGGTACGCCTACACAACCTCCCGATCCACTATTGGAATCCTATCTTTCTCTAAACAATTGGAAATGGGCTTGGGTAGTATATAGACAAAACTGACCCCAAAGATCAATACTCCTATGCACGCATCTGAGTGGAAGTAGACCTAGAGGTAGGCCTCCCAAAGGAAATCAAGTTAAAGGTTGGACATTGGAAACACTTACAGAAACTTGAATACGAACAACTTCCTTTCAAATGCAGGTGTTGCCATGAATATGGCCACTTTCAAAGAAACTGTCCAAAAAACCCTAATCAATAGAAAGAAGAAGGAGAAGGATGGAAGCAGGCCAAAAAGGGGAAAACAACGGCCAAACCTAAAGAAAAATGACATGCAAAGGAAACTGTACCCTTACCCAAGGAGTCTGAATCTCATGCAGAGTAATCCTCATCAGGAAACAAATTCTATGTGTTAGGAGAGATGCCAGGAAAGATATCCAACGAGGCCCCACCCACTGAAACCACAACACAAGAAAAGACTATCCCCAAAACACAAAATCACCAAATGAATCAATTAGGGCATGAAAGGGAAAAATAAGAAAACCCAGACACGGAACTAGGAGAGGTGTCCATAGATAGCGACTCTACGGATGCAAGTGGTTCCATTGCCTTGCCTAA
Organism: Picea engelmannii; assembly: GCA_009831015.1. Classification (NCBI taxonomy): domain Eukaryota; kingdom Viridiplantae; phylum Streptophyta; class Pinopsida; order Pinales; family Pinaceae; genus Picea; species Picea engelmannii. The sequence goes on along the minus strand of ML779019.1, from coordinate 803,178 downwards.
AAAATAAGACAGAGGAAGGAAATCCAAAAAAGAAGAAAGGCAAAAGGAAAATTAAAAAGAGGTCCTCAATGGGTCGCAAAAAATGATCAAGAAATTTATAAATTTAAGAACGACAAGAAAGCAGGCTAAGGCTCATCAAGGAGACAACACCCCCCCGCCCGCAAGTAAATAACGAAACTAGCCTCCTGGAACTGTAGGGGTTTCTGTAGCGAGTAATGGAAGAAGCTCTCAAAAACTTAATCAGAATGTCAAACCTCGAGATCCTTCTCATCCAAGAAACAAAGGAGCAAGACTTCCTCCATACGAGTAAATCCTTCTGGAGAAAAAGCCATGGAATTGCAGTTAGCGCAAGAGGAGCCTAGGTGGTCTGGGAACCTTCTGGGACCCCTCAAAATATGATCTAATCTCTTCTAAAACATGAATGCATTGTTTTTTCACTAGCGTTTTACAAAAAGAGACGGGCCGACTGTTTAGTCTTTTCAACCTTTATGTCCCAGTCTTATTCTCGAAAAAAAGGAAACTATTAGGATTCAATTAAATCTTTGCTAAACTTAAATGAATTGGAAAATATCATTATTGGGGGAGACCTTAATGTAAACCTAGCCTGGAAGAGAAAAAATGTGGGTCCATTTTGAGAGACCCTACTAGGGAATGGGTAGAGGATATTATGCTAGATTAGGATTTGGAGGATATCAAATCCTCTAGAGGAAAGTTCACATGGACAAACAAGAGAGTGGGGCCAGAACACATTGTTGCCCGACTAGACAGGATTTTAGTTCAAATCTCCTTCCTTCTCCTTGGTTTAATATTCTTGTTTGAAATCCTTCTGCATAGTGTATCCAATCGCAAACCAATCCTGCTAGAGCTCTCGTGGGACAAAAATCTAGGTCCTATTCCATTCAGATTCAGTCTCACCTGGCTCCTCTATGAGGGTTTCCATGATCTTGTAGCCAAATTCTGGAATGAGAAGGTATGTGGATCCCCCTTTTATGTATGGGAAGAAAAGCTTAGGAAGCTCAAAAAAGTGCTAAAATAATGGGCTAAAACATAAACAAGCCCACCTATCAAATGACAGAAAGCACAAAAAAATTTTGAAGACCACCAATTAACAATGGAAGGGAAAGAGATCACTCAAGAATTCCTTGCCAAAGAGGATCAACTCCAAAGGAAAATGCACCAAGCCGGTAGAGAGGAGGAAGGGTATTGGCAGCAAAAACCAAGAAACCTCTGGTTAGAATACGAAGACAAAAACACCACCTACTTTCACAAGAAAGCAAAAGAAAGAAAGGAATTCAAGGTGGTCAAAGAAATTCATGATCAGGATCAGGTTCTAACAAATTTTGAAGACATAAAAAATGTAGCCATCGAAACATTCAAAGCGCTCTACATGGAAACTCAATCGAACTCCCCTGATCTGAATATCTACCCACTATCCCTAGTTCCAGACTCTATCCACGAAGCTACCAATGTAAATCTACTAGCTGAAGTCAAGATGCAAGAAATTGAGGAGGCCTTGGATCATATGAACCTGGATAAAGCTTCGGATCTCAATGGCTTCATGGCCAAATTCTACCAAAATTACTAGGAAATAATAAAATTAGACCTGCTAAAAATGATTTTGAAATCTCAGAGATGCAGTAAAATCAGAGGGGGAACAAATTCTTCCTTCTTAGCCTTAATTCCAAAGGAAAAGGGAGCAGTAAGATTTGGAACGTTCTGACCAATCTCTCTATGTAACATGGGATACAAGTTAATCACAAAAATAATAGCCAATAGGCTAAAAAAGAAATGTACTGCCATCATCCCCAAAAATTAGGGCGGGTTCATCAAAGGAAGGAAAATAGTGGATAAAATCATTCTATTTCAGGAAGTGTTGCACTCAAGCAATCAAAGAAAATACAAAGGTATGATTATAAAGCTCGACCTATAAAATCAAAAAAGAACTGGACACTTATAACAAGATCTCAGGAAGTGAAATAATCTTGCCCAAAAGCAAGAGATATGGGTGGAACACCTCTCCAAGGGAAATGCGGGAGATTTCAAAAGTCCTAGGGATGGAAGGTTTCACCAATTGGGATTTCTTAAAATATCTAGGAGTGCCAATTTTCAGGACCAAACTAAGGACATCTTAGTGGCTCCCTCTAATAGACAAGTTAAAGGGTATAATTAACTCTTGGGGAGAAAAAATGGTTAAACCTTGCAGGTAAAGTGGTTCTCATAAAGGCGGTTTTAGCTAGCATCTCGATCTACCAAAGCTCACTGCTACTAGCCCCTTCCACCATGATTCAAAAAATTGACGTCCTCTTCAGACAGTTCCTGTGGGAGGGACGAAAGAAAAACGGTAGGAAACTTCACCTCATAAGCTGGTGGAAATCCACCAAACCAATCTCAGAAGGTGGCCTCAATCTAAGAGATATTAACTCTCAAAATATTGCTCTAGGAGCCAAGCTGCTTTGGAAACTTGTCTCGAGGAATTCCACTTGGAGCAAAAAAACAATCTGGAAGAAGTAATTTCACGACCAAAGAACTAAATGCCTGGATCGGCCTACAAAAATGGTTAAAGGGTCTCCAATAATCAACCTATGTCTAAAAGAATTGAAACTCTTCAAGCCCAATATTACCTGGATACTAGGCAATGGAAATAATATCAACATATGGGATGAATCAGTGTTGGGTGACCCTTCATTAAGGTCGATTGAAGGAAAAACTCAACTAAGATCTTGGATGTGGTCCCAAGAATTAGTTAATCTGTGCGACATCTCGATCTGGAGTGACGATGAGGACAAAACCTGGATCAAATGGGAATCCAACAACAGACCTCCATAGATTGATGGGGAATGGAATACTTTGATGGACTCTTTGCAAGGGAAATCTATGATAAAGGAAAGAAAAAATGACAAGAGGGGATGGGGCTCACTTCCTGGAAAATACACAACAGCAACAGGGTATAAAAGCTTCACGGAAGTTCCCCATGTTCCACCGGATCCTACAATTTGGAAATCCATTTGGAACTCCAAGTCCATTATGAATATAGACATGTTCGTTTGGACCCTGGCCCATAGAAGCATATTAACTGGATAAAATATCAGGAGAAGAGGAGACATCAGACCACCTGCTACTGAAATGCCCATTCACTAAAGAAGTGTGGAATCCGGTCCTGGGTCTAAAGACGGGGACACTCGAACTACCCCAAGAGACCAATGATTTTCTTTGAAACTGGCGATCTCTCTGTCAATTCCAGGTAAGGAAAAAATCCCAACTCAACATCTTCTGGAGCAACCTACCAAAATTCATTCTCTGGAAAATTTGCTTGGAGCGTAACAATAGGATTTTTAGGGAGATCGCTTGCAGCTCTGCTCAAGTGGAAAGTAAGACAAAATCCCTCTTTGGTGAAAGCGCCCCCTACTTCATCAAAGTAAAGAATTTGAGAGGCCTCAAAGTGGAAGAGGAGCAGTGGATCAAAACTTTCAATATAAATGAACAGCTGGAGAAAACAAGCACAAAAACAAAGCATGAGAATTGGGAAATCTGGCTGAAGGAGGAGGAATTCGTGGAGTGGAAGAGGCAAAGAAAGAAGCATATATTTTTCTTTGATAGGGCTTCCAAAGGGAATCCTGGGGCGGCAGAAGGAGGAGGGGTCCTCTTGGCCCTAGACGGAAAATTAGAACTATCTTATGCTTGGGGGCTAGGAGAAGATTCCAACAACAAAGAAGAAGAACTAGCTCTCTGGCAAGGGTTGAACCAGGTCATCAGTAAGAAAGTCAATGATTTAGTGATCATAGGGGATTCTAGACTAATAGTCCAAGCCCTGATTCTCCATAACCCGATTAAGCAGACAAAGCTCTAGCATATCCTGGAGAAAATTCACCATCTGTTGAAAAGGTTGAGAGCCTTTCAATTGTTCCACATTCTTCGTAATCTGAATGAACAAGTAGATGAAGAAGAAAACATAGGTGTCACCTTGAGCAAAGGGGAAATCCAAATCAATGGAATTTCATCCCGTTTGGAAATCTCATAAGGCCCGAGTAGGAAAGGGGGGGGCTATCGTTGATCAACAAAATTCCCGAGTTTGCAAGAATGCTAGCTGACAAAGCAGAGAAGAATGGGAGTTGCCATTTGAAGGAAAGACAAACAAGTCTAGAGACAGGATGCACAAAGACAAGATGGGCAGTAGGTTTGAGGGGAAAGGTAATCAATTGGGAGACAAAGGCTCAGAGAAAGACAAAGAACCGTCACGAGCATCAAGGCCTGGGTAAGTTTGATCTGAGCAAATCTTCAGACTCAGAAGAAATCATGCCCAATAGGAAAGGCATCGCGACCATGGTTAAAATCCTAGACCCTGAAGGAAAAGCTCTCAATCTTGTGCAGAAAGGTGAGATACAAAGAGGGAAACGAAAGAGGAAAACTCTCTAGTAGAGGAGGCTCAACAAGCACTAGAATTTAAGCATGGCGACTAGCTCAAGGAGCATGTTGTCGATGGAGGAAAGATTCAAGACTATGGAGGAGGATATGCAGAGGATTAAAACGATTGTGCAAAATCAAGACATCATCCTCTAGGGATTTGATGTTGAGGCTGGGAGAAGGTTTGCCATGCTCGATGCGGACATCACAAAGACCAAAAATGTCTTTGTTGAAGCAGTGGACCAGGTTCGGCAAGAACACAAGGACCCAAAGGAGGAGCTTGAATCTAGAGTCCTCAAGCTAGAGACACAACTGGAAAAATTGACCAAGGGCTGGAAAAACAAGCATGGCCTGCCCCAGAAGTAGGTTCCAAGGAAGTTCGGCTTGTACAGATCGCCAAGCACGACCTCTTCAAATAACTCTGTGATGTCGGCATTTTGTATAGAAGCCATCACATACAATGAAATTAAAGCTTTATTTAATTTACAAGTTTTAGGATATTGTAATGTAAACAACAAGGCCGGGTAGAGCCCCATGAAAGCGAACCAGCTGTAACAGCTTCAGTGACTTTGTCACTGACTATTTAAATAAAGACTCATTATCTGTTTTTGTCAAAAAAAAAAAAAATAATAACTTTAATGTGAAATAAATAATATTCATTTGAATTTTATATATATATATATATATATATATATATATATATATATAACATTACAAAAATCAAATCATGTGAATTATTATTAGAAGAATAATTNAACAAGGCCGGGTAGAGCCCCATGAAAGCGAACCAGCTGTAACAGCTTCAGTGACTTTGTCACTAACTATTTAAATAAAGACTCATTATCTGTTTTTGTCAAAAAAAAAAAAATTAATAACTTTAATGTGAAATAAATAATATTCATTTGAATTATATATATATATATATATATATATATATATATATATATATAACATTACAAAAATCAAATCATGTGAATTATTATTAGAAGAATAATTTTAGACAATTTTGTTTGATGTCATCAATGATTGTTTTCATCAACCCACAATATCAATTGAATTGTATGATACCAAACATATAAAGAGAAAAGCAAATCAATCTTAACATCGTAACGAAATTTCATGCGTCTTAACATGCTTATTACATATATCCCATTAGTGTTTGTCTCTCATCTCAATTGATTATGAACAGAGCAGAACTCCCACATCAGACTTTGGAAGACTTACAATTCACAAAGGATCAATTTGAAAGAAATACTGGCAGATTCAGTAAATGATGAAATTTTTAGACTTAGGGGAAGATCTAAATTGAGATACTGGACAACAGTTTCCAGATCTGCTTTGCAGAAGCAAAAGGCGTTTTTTGGACATATATAAATCTGTTTTTAAAGTGTCTTCTCATGCTGGAACATATAGGTTTAAATAGCAGAGATTCCAGTACAGTTTTAGATGTAAAAGACAACATATTACTAGACTTTAGGGGTATATCTCAACGTATTACTGGACATTAGGGGCAGATCTGGAGTATGATATACGACAGTGATTTGCATATTTCCAGATGAAAAAACAAAAGAGTTTTTGTCAGAATTTTTAAAAGTGGTACCGGTGCCTTCAGTTTACACTGGGCATATGGGATCTAACAAAGCTCGTGGAAGGTTGTCCTATTAGTTATCCTATTAAGGAGATGAATAAAAATAGGGCTCCAAGGAAATGAATAAAAATTGGGCTGCAGATTATAAGCTAAATTAATCTTCTCCTTGTTGTCCTAAACTTCATAGATCATCTATGATATACGAAAAGAGATTATTATAATCTTCTCCTCGTTGTCCTAAACTTCATAGATCATCTATGATCTAAGAGAGATTATTATTGTAGATAAACTCAATGGTTGTTATCATGAAAAGATTATAAGTGCATTTTTCATTATAAGTGCATATAACCAAACATAGAGACACATACATCAATATAAAACACTAAATTATTGCTAAATAAAGTGCATATAAACAAACATGGAGACACACACATCAATATAAAACACTAAATTACTGCTAAATAAAGTGCACATAACAAAACATGGAGACACATACATCAATATAAAACACTAAATTATGGCTGGACAACAAAATTACTACTAAATAAAGAATGGGTAACTAAATTAACCCTAAACAACTAATGGGCAATATTTATTAGTATTTTACTCCTGCATTCTACTACTTTCATCATGTATTCTACTACTTTTTCATCATCGACGACAGGGACACTTGTTTATGAATGCAAATAAGTAGATCAAAACTTTTTTCCATTAAATTAAATTATAGCTTAAGGGAAAGGGTTAGTTAACTTTTAAAATAATTTTTCATCAATTTTGTTGATGATTTTTTTTTCAAACAAGTCTACTTCTATTTATCAGAATAGGAAAAGATTATAAAAAAAAATTGATTTGTTGAAAGTAAGGTTTTATGTTTATATAGTTTGAGTTATATTTTGGATTAAGGGAAAATTTATAGAGCTATAAGATTAGTCTGGAGATCTAATTATCGTTATATAATCATTCCATAAGCTATTATAAAAAATAGTGAAGGTATTCAAAATTTTGGATACATTGGAGATTATTTTGGAGAGGTGTTCCCGATGTTGAGACTTGGGGTCGCCAACAGTTTGGGATTCATCATGTTGGGATTGAGTATAAAGTCTTTCTTTGATATCCTGGAGTTGTTGACACACCTTGGCTAATTCCATAAGGATTTCCTCATGTTCATCCTCACTATCCAACAAAATCTTACCCACTAATTTCTTTATGTGCCAGTAGAGATCTACATTTCTCCAATACTTAGTATCCTTCTCTCTGGACTTGCTTGGTTCTAGTACCCAATGTCGATTTCAACAATGATATCCCAATCGTGGATGGTATCTCACTCATGCCGGAAAACTTCCTCCACATTAGCTATCTCCTCCTAGATTCATGGGGGGGTTTTCTCCCAATATTAATTAGCATAATTTTGAGCCTCTTCGTGCACCCACAGGCAAGTGGGTTCTGGACTATGATTACTGGAAGTGGAATGGTTTGGTTGGTTCCTTTGAACCCAATGATATCCCTTGTTGTAACCATGGGTAGGAGGCATGGCTACGCACAAAGTGACAGTTTCAAATTGAAATATGAGGAAATACTAGAGAAGAATGAGATCCATGTAGATATTTTGAGCCGATCATCTACCATGAGGAGACTTGGACTCCATTTTTATTATGCTAATAACCTGTAGTGTCGCTCTTATATCACTGCTCAAAATTGTGTTTATCGAACAAGGATTCCACTTAGAATGATTGTAATACCCCTAGGTTGAACCCCAAGTTGTAAATGTACATATGTTTTATAGGCTGGTGAGCCAAGATGTTTTGGGCCAGAGTGCATGTGCATATATATGTTTTGGGCCAGAGTGCTTGACTGATATAAGGTCAATGAACCTAGCTTTGTAAATTGTATCACTTGGATATATTAATAAAATACATCATTGTTGTAGACCAAGTTAGATGAAAGAGTATAAGGGGGCTAGAACTCCACGAGAGGGGAAGAGGGATAAGACTTAAGGGAAAGGGGATAAGTCAAGGGGTATTAATCCAAGGCACTATAATAATCTATTCCTAAAGTCCTAAGTCTTATGAAATGATTTTATCTGAAGTTCCTAAGTGGTGGAACAAATTACCAACTAGAGGAAAAGGTAGTTCTTTGAGTTCCAACTATAAAAAAGGGAACAAGCATATTTAAAAGGAGAATTTTGTGTAATTCTCATTCATTCCATTCTTCCATCCATCACTCTGACCTTTTCTTGGGGAGTGTGAGTTATGGAGCAATTTTTTCCCTGTAAATCATTGGTGGTGTGGGTTGAAGAAACAGGTTTTTCAGGTCTTTGAAGCATTATTCTTGGGTGAGAGAATTGTTGGGAAAGGTTTTCCTGTGTGCTAGCCTAGTGGGCGTCATAACTCTTTGTGAGAAGTGTTTGTTCCAAGTGCCACATAGCTTAGAGACTTGTTAGTCGGCCTATTCTTGAAGCCCTAGAATGGAAGGGATATAGCCAAAGGATTGTGGAGAAATGAAGGGTTACACTTTCTGGGGTGGAAGAAGTTGTGGGGAATGAGAGGATGTGAGGTGGAACTACTACTAGAGTTGGTGCTATTGGCCTTGAATAAAATTGTGTGTTGTTGGACCTTAGTTTCGATTAGGTATCCTTTTCCCTGGTGGAGTCATAGCCCCATATCAGGGGTACCCTGTTGTTGAGAGTGAATGAACAATAGAGTCTATGGTTGGGAGGAATGTTTGAGGTTTGCATCGAGTTGATGATTTTCATTAAAGTTTTATTTTATGTTTTTATGATGTTTATTGTGTGGTTAATTATGTTAATTATGTGGTGGTATAATTGTTTTTATTATGCATGGAATATATATTGTTAGGACTGCATAAATGTGTTCATATGTAGGGCATATTATTTAATAAATGATATCCAAGATTTAATGGTGTGAATTAAACAAAATTCAAAATTCATTGCTTAACAAAAGTTGGGATTTAGTGACATATGCCCAAAAGTGAGTCTGGAGTTTGTTACATTGATTGTGTTGTGAAATGGTTTGAACTTACCATTCACATAAGTTATGAATCTTGAAATTGGTAGCATTTTTTATGGAATGGAGATGCAGGTGAGCGGCGTCAAAGGTACATGAATTAAATAACAATTAAACCCCACACATCCCCCCCTCATCTTATTCAGTCGACAAAATCACATGGTTTAGTATGTCCTCTCATGCCATTTCTTGGTGTCTTATCCTCAGCTTGACCACATGGTCGCTTGGTCCAACACTCAATGTGGGTCATGTCCATAACACCTCATCCAGGGAGGGGCCTTCTTCAATTGAAATCTTACAACAAAGCTCCAATAGAAAATCTGATCGGGAGGGGTCCCATAGCCTGTATAGAATTTCATATGCACCTGAAATTATTGTATTTTACATTCTCTCTGCCACATTATTAGCTGACATACAAATGTGCGATGGTATGAGAGACAAGATTCCTAGGAGGAGAGATTTTATTTTTTCCATATTGACTTCTAGGAACCATCATTTTGCAAGTTTTCTCATAGGAGTTCCTGTTGCAATTTCCTGATCATATGGTTGACTATTTGAGAGCCTCCTTCCACCATAATTTTATAAAATCCTTTTACATTTGGCTATTTGGAGACCATATTTGAATGTGTAAATCTCCAATGCATTGTTTTTTTCAAAGAAAAAATTACATGCATAGGTCCATAAAGGTGTTCCCTAGTCATTTTTTACAAATCCTCTGAAACTGACTTGTCGTAGGTTCCCTTTTGAGGCCACATCAATGTTGAGAATGAATGAACCCTAGGTGGTAGAGACTATTAGTTTGGAGAGTAGGGATGAGGTTTCTCAACCTTCCTATGAGTGGATATGTGATTGGAGGGTTTCAAGTTGAGGGATAAAAGAATGTTGCAATATTTGATATTTTGATTCCAGTCCTATTCTTTCTAGGTGTGAAGGAGGATAATTTCACATATGGATTTCTTGGTTTTGGTACAAACATCTTGATATTCTAGTTTCTCTATTTTAAATATGTTTTTATTCCTTTCTTTTCATGTTTCCCATATGAGAAAACATGGGAGGAGCTGCCAAGATCTGTTCACTATAAGGATTTTGTTGATTTTTTGATGTTATCCTTTGATGGTTTCCCTAGTGCTTATTCTGTTATGATCAGATCTTTGTAAATTCAGTGCACTCTGATCCCACAGTGTAGACACAAATGGGTGGGAATTAAACAGATGCTCCATAGTTTTAGTCTGGTTCTTACAGAGGTAGGAAAAGGAAGGTCTTGAGAAGCCTCGTTTAATAAGGTCGCCCCATGTAATATTTTTCCCCTGGGCCAAAATCCATAGAAAGTTAGATACTTTTGGCCATATATGCCACCTCCACGTTTTGCTCCAAATTTCTTGATGGAGGTGGTTTTTAAGTTCCACGGCAAGATAATAGGCTTACTTCAATGAAATGTTTATGCTTGAGTGTTTGACCCATTGAAGCTTGTTGGGTTGATCACTAACTTTGTTTTGTGGGAGTTCAAATCTACCTAGAATGGATCCCAATCAAAGGGATCAGGGGGTAAATTCCATTGTTCTTTGGGAATCCATGATCTCCAAATTTGGTTCACTCCTCGAGGGTGCCAATAATGGAAAATGTGATTTTTTTTTTACGTATCATTTAAAATTTGAGAGATTTGAGTTAATTTATTTCATTCCATTTCAGAATATGTTTTTAGGTGTCCTCCTAGATGAGGGAAGAGCGACCATTTCTTATCTCCTGAAAGTAGTGTTGTTGAACTAGAGAAAGATTGTTCCAAGCCACATTCCACATGGATAATCTAGGAGGGGAGGTGTTCATGTGAATTAGATCGGGAACTGTCTAGTTGGAAACACATTTTTGTTTCTAGAATCATCCCCAA
>ML779019.1:779737-790971 GCA_009831015.1 Picea engelmannii | reverse complement strand
TTATGTTTATAACTCTGGATTTCACAGTTAAGACTCACTGCCACTAAGATTAATGATTCAAAGTTAAAAATGAGAGTAAATTGTTAATAAATCTACACTAACTGATTCACCCCCCCTCTCAGTTAGTTCATACCTGTAACAAAGAGTTTTCCACTAGAGGGGCCCCCAATATTGGAGGGGTATTGCTTCTTTGAAAACCCATAATTCAAGATATATTATCTTGAATGGTTGGTGGAGTATTGAAAAAGAAAATTTGAGACTTTCCTTGGTTGATGGAAGTTATGGATGGAATTCACTTCACAAACCATCGGGGTGCCCATAATCATTATGTAATGGAAAAATTATTGATGGAAGGTTACTTCATTTTCTCCATGGAACTTTAATCCTCTCACATGTCCTTCGGTAGTCGCCACTTTGACGATTCGACCAAGTCCTTCTTCCATGATTGTGGAAAGGAAAGATAAGAGAGTGTTATGGGACAAAAGCTCATGTTGAATACACAAACAAATATCCCTAGGATTAGCCTAGTAATCCTAGACAGAAATGGATTTAGACTCATATGGTTTCCCTATATCTAGACTCAAACACATAGATTCATATTTATCCTAAGGAATAGTGGAGATTTCATACCTTTATTTGTAGGTTTTCCTTCATAAATCCTAGCTCTTGCAGACCCAAAAATCCATCTCTAAGCTCCACAACCTACTTCATGTATACAAAAGACAAGAAATACCTATCTACTTGGGATTATAATATTATATTTGACTTTCTTCTAATCAGATATATAATGACATGAATTATATCTAAACATTTTCATAATGGAATACAAATATATCATGGGAAAACCAATGATCTATTGATTAAATAAGAGAAATTACATCAAGCATACCTTGGGTGTAGATGCATTTCTTCTTTTCTCCTTGCTCCTTTCTTCTTCCTTTAGCTTCTTGGTTAGGATAGGCTCATTGAATTTTGGTTGTGATAGAGAGGACAAGCACCTCTGCAAATGGGCAAAATAACCTTTCTCTTGAATTATCCCTCTTTTTCCCAAGACTTGTCTTGGTTATATAGCTCTTTGGAGGAGGCTTGGGAGAGCTTGTAGATCTTCTAGAGACCACTAGAGACTTGAATGATGTGAGTTCCTGGGAACTTCCCACAAAAATACAACTCATACCTCACCTATAACCTCGTAACTCCCAAAATATAGAATTTTTACAATGTCTCTCTTATTGAGACACTAGTGATCAATGAGGGTCCTCATTTGTTGTCTACTAGGTGACCCTCGAGGATCTCCAAAAAGAGGATAAACCTTAAGAAAAACATGTATTCTAGATGGAAATTAAGGCCATAATAGATGCCCCCTAATGTGTGAGGTCAGAAAAAGAATGGATGGTTGAAATACATTACAATAAAATATTTTCCATGTGAGGCAATGTGAGGAGAGTGAAAGGGAGGTTTTGAAGTCAAAGAAGTCCTACAATCAAACACTAAGGATGAGATTTTAAATAGACCATACCTAAGGTAGACATACTCAAACTCTGAATGAGCATGGCCACCAAAAAATACATTGTGGATCCATGATATGAAATGCTAGACCATGGCCACAAAAGAATGCATAGTGGATCCATGTCATCAATAAGATCGTATCCATGAGACAATACCATGTGGATCTACGTCCCAAACTCAATCATATCTATCGCAAAATACAATATGGATCTATGAAATAACAAATATATATAAGGAAGACAACAAACACCGAGGAGAGTGCCCCCAAATTATTCAAAGTACTCATATACAAGTGATATACTCCATTGCAACCTGGGAGGGGATGTTGTAAAAAACCGATATGACCCCAACCCCAAGGTATTCATCCCAAACCCTAATGGTACGAATATACAACATATTAATAGATGAGATGGTTTTGAGCATGGTAGAAGTCGTTTGATTACCATTCATTGATGTGTATTGTTAACAGACACAAGGGGACCTATCGATGATGAACATGGACACCAAGGTACCTAGTAAAATATAGTGAGTTTGAATGAATGAGATGGTGTCAAACACTTGTAGAATCAATCGATCCAAAGTCAATGATGTAAACCTATTGTCAATCGTGAGGAGGTCTGCCACATATGACTGTAAACTCCAAGGTACTAGTTGGTTTCTATATCCCTCTCCTAGATTTTGTCTTGAGGTCGATAGGAAGATATCCATCAAATGAGGGCCTTGATGTATCCCCCAATAATCGACATGAAACATACATCAAGATATGAAGTGAAGAGAGATTATCACTAAGTACAACTGACACAGGGATGGATGAATCGAAAAGTAAAAAAAAAACAACAGATGGTCTACCTAGGCTTAAACTTCCCTTGAACATATAGCACGACACAATGGTGACTTGGTATGAAAACAAAAGAGCTAGAAAAATATAGTGCAACAACACAGGAGGCAATGAAGCCTCTCCATGATTACTGGAAGAGTAACTAGATGGAGGAGTATCTCTGACTCGTATTATTGGGATGACACCTAGGAAAGATAAAAACCAACTATATGATGATGAATTAAATAGGTGCCATGGTCAAGGATGACTCGACTGACACTACCATTTTGATAATAGACCAATGGTGAAAACCCCCACTCTTTTTTTATTTTTTTGTTTTTGTTTCCTCCTTCATGGTTTAACAAGTGCGAAAGAGGAATAGAAGTATGTTCAATCTCCTTCATGGTTTAATGAGCACGAAAGAATGATGCAAGTAAGATTAGTGTTTATTTTTCGTTTAGTTTTAACGAGCCCGAAAAAGAGTTAAAAGCATACTCGTGAGTTTATTTTTCGTTTCCTTTTACGAATCCAAAAAAGAGATAAAAGTATACTCATTGGGAGAGAATGAATGTCTTAAAAACATGATCCTATGTTCCAAGCGCATGGAATCAACCTAAGAAATATGAATGCAAATGGTACATGTAAGTGAGATCCACTCTTAGTAGTTTTTCTCTCCCTCGTTAGGTGGATGTAAAATGGATCCCAAATAATGAAAGAGCCATATGGTGAAGGCTACTACAAAAACGATAAGAGGGATGTAGGAAAACAAAAACTTGACTATGAAAGAGGCTGTCGATTCAGGCCTCCCAGATCATCTTCACCTGACTATGAAAGAGGTCGTCGATTCAGGGAGTCAGGTACCGGTTTCTGACTGTGATTTTATTCAGGTCCCAGTAATCAATGCAGAGTCACCATGTTTCATCTTTATTATGTACCATCATGATTGGGCTCCCACAAGGCGATGATATGGTACGGATGTGCCCCTTGTGGAGAATTTCTTAGATCTTCCACTTGATCTCCTCATTCTCTAATAGAGAGCGATGGTAGACTTACCCATTGGGCAACGGTGCATCGGGGGTCAAATCGATGGGATGCTTGACCTGACAGTGCCAAGGTACCCCAGTAAGTGATGAGAATATATCTGAGTATTCTTCCATGACCTATCCACTTGCTTCTACTGTGTGGAGATTTTGGTCATGGAGACCCTGGATATGGATGCAATATTTCTCCCATTCAGAGAGTGAATCACAAAGAAGAGAAAATTCCCCATCTGAGAGATGACCTTCCTGCATTGCTTGGCAAAGATCAAGGAAATAGCATTGGGTGGGGCTGCCTCGAGTATCCTGTACAATTTATTCTTCAAAGTAATAATAACACTGTGAGGCCTAGAATCATATACAACATGATGTTTCCATAAATACATTTGGCCCAAAATAACATTACAAACTTCAAGAGGAGAAAAATCACACAATACCTCGTCTTTGAAGGTCTTGATGTCATATGACAGGTGGCATTATTGGCTGACGCGGATATTTCTTCCTTTGCAGAGCCAACTGATGGTGTAGGGCTACGAGTGTGGCATTGTCGGCAGAGAGAGCTGCTTGAAAACCTCTACTGATATGAGGTTCTTTTGGCTACCTCTATCAACGATGAAGTGCAACAGGGTACCCTTCACCCACATCTGTGAATGAAAAAGGAGATCGCCTTCCTCTAGCTCATCTAGTTCACTGGGATGGAGTTTGGTGGTAGCAATGGTAGAACTAGGTTTTGGATCAATGATCCATCTCCCCCTTTCTGGTTTTGACTCAAAGTCGAAACTCACATATAATTCAAAGGCTTTCACCTCAACCACTAGTAACTTCTTTGAGCAACAAACATTAGTGTTATGCCACGGGCTCTTATGGAAGTCACACCACTTCCCAGTATCCTTCCTTTCCTTTTCAGTGTCCTTCTTTTCTTGTGGCCTGAAATAGTTATCCTGACACTATCCATATTTTATCTACCCTTTGTTCTGTGATTTGGGGCTGCCCTTTCCTAGATTTTTCTATGATGGATTCCCAGGGCCAAATTGTCGCTTCTTTTGTTTGAGCTTCTGCTCAATTTTGATGGCATATCGGTAGGCCATGCCCAAGGATGAGATGTCCAAAAACTCAATTTCATCCTGGATGTATCTATGCAAGCCGTTGCGATACTTTAGCACCATATGTTGCTCAAAATATTCGATACCCATCTTGGTGCGCAAGATATGAAAGATGTTTGTGAAATTGGTCACTGCTTGGTCTCTTTCCTGCCACGGTCTAGTCCATTTTGTGTAAAGGTCATCATAACTTTTGACATGGTAGTATTGTTCCCTAATAGAATCCCTGAAGGACTCCTAGGTGACCGTGAATGTAAATAATGAGGGTTACTTTGTTTCCTTTTTCTTACAAAAATTTTCCCACCAATCTTTGACATGGGGAATGGCTTTGAGGAGTGAAAAAGTAATATTTTCTCTATTCGAGAAGTTATGGATAGATAAATACCCTTCTAGTATATTTAGTCATTTGTCTACATCATATGTGTCTATATAACCTTCAAATATAGGAATATCAAAGTTGATTTGTACCTTTAATGGGGCGGGGCCTCCATTTTAGGAAGATGTGTCGCCTGTTGGTAGTCGCCGAAGGATTTGCGCAAAACTATCCATCATATTGTTCCTCTGTTGCATGAGGGCTTCCTTGAGCAACATTTTGAAAGGATCTCATATCCTGTCATATTTCTTTTCTCCTTCCATGATAGGTCACTTGGGTGTGTGAGATGTTTTTTCCTCGAGAGAAACAAGCTCGAGACCCAATTCTTTGTACCCTGACCTCATTGGGGACATGCATTAAGAACGACAAGGATCAAACCGCTCTGATACCACTGATCCAGATTTTATGAGAAGAAAGAAATGAATACAGATTATTATTAAAATATGATTAACACAGAATAACAGATACACAATAAAATTGGTTTCTATTCAATAAGGAAATAAGCTGAAACTGTAAAATGCAATGGAAAAGAAGCTTGCTAGAATGGTGGTGGCTTATCTCTGAGAAGAGATGTAACAAATGTGCTCATTCGCAAGAAGATGAGTACAATGAGTCTCTGAAGGAATCTTTACAATAAATAGGAATTTCAAAAACTCTAGACATCCAAAAACCTAACCCTAGGAGATGAAGCGCAAAATTCATGTGGGCCTCGTTGGGGTAAGCTAGTACATCAACTTCCTGAGGTCGTAACTTTTGCATAGGATCTTTGTTTTAGGTGCACGATATCCTGTTGGAAAGGTCTCTCTAAGGAACACACATTTTTTTTTCATACTCTGACTCTGTCTATATTCTAATTGTGGATATCCCTAAAAACGTTGTTTAGGGCCTCAAAACAGCCCTGAAAAATCAGGGACCCAAAACTAGGAAAAAATTGCCAAACTGGGAAAATTCCAAAATGAGCTAGTTGGAATAGGTGGGAGGCCAACGAAATCCATCACGATCATATGATCAGGGAAATTCCTTGGGAAAATAATTTTTGCGCCCTTGGGTGAGGGTGTTTTCTAGAAAGCAATGTATTTGGGTGTTTTTTACTGATGGTTGGTTGTGTTATTTGTCTTTTGGATGCAAGAAACTTAGTTAAAGATGATTGAGTGGAAGGAAAGATCCCATGAGCCAAATGAGTATGTGGAAAAAGGGGACAATATGAACTTGGAATCTCTTCAAGAGTGTGGGCTCCTTAAGTTCTTTCTTTTCCCACTATTGGGCTCCCATGAATATTTAGTAGACCAACTTGTCCGGTATTGGGAGCCTAACCAATATTGTTTCATCATTCAGGGAAAGGTTCTATAGATGGAAATAGATGATGTATATTTTTCCATTGGATTATCCCCGAGAGGATTACCATGGTGATTCGATTATTCACTAGGGCCAAATAAGAAATTGGTCATGAATTTTAGGATAAATGTCCCCTCATTTTACATCCAATACCCATATGCAAGTGGCTCTAGTGTTCCTAGAGCCTACCATATCCAACGGGTGTGAGGGAGTCCTTGGCAATATGAAACCCCAATTAAATCGCTACAAGAGAGGGAAACAAAATCATTTTGGGTATGGCTTCCTCTTGGTGACTATATTTCTATAGTGGATACATCAGTTGAGGCCTTGGATGGTGATGGGTGATCCCATGCCTTCATACCCAAGGATGATGTTTTGAGATGAAAACATGTCAAGGCTACTAGAGAGACAACATTCAGATCATTATGAAATTGGATTTTCCAGTTGGTGGTGTTTCTAGATTTTGTGCATCGAGGATTTCCCCTATACATGGACATACTTATGTTAGGATACAGAGTTGCCACTTCCCCCAGGAGAGGCATGGGGCACCAAAGGGAAGTGTGTTTTTTATTTTTTTCATATTTCAAATTTTTTGTGTCATCATAGTAGTGACAAGGAGTCATAGAGAGGGGAAGGAGGTGGTAGAATTGAGAAGTTTCATCATTTATGGCATAAAATAGAGAGGATTACCATGGGATTCCCCCCCGCACTAGAACATGATATGCCTACGTACATGCAGTGACACTTTGAAGGTGTGTCCCACCCCTTTCACTGAATTCTCCCAAAAGTTTTGTGCTACTATCAACATGAGGATTGAGTAGTCGATGGCACCCATTTTTTGTATTAGACTCATGTATTAGCTGGTTGACACATTTATGTATCAGGAGGCCAGTAGATCCCCAATTTTGTATATGCACCACTTTTTGGAAATATGTAATCACATTTCGTGATAATATATATACATGTTTTGTCTTGGCTTCTACTTATGGATGTGAAAATGTTGTGAATTATGACCCATGTTGTATGTACATGCATGCTTAAGGACTTAATTTTAATGAGACAAATTCCAATCTAACATGTAGTTAGCTAAAAAATCAGCCAATGCATTAGACCTTCTTGGGACGTGCCAATATTCAATATGCTCAAAATAACATTCAAGAAGATGCACCCTCAAATACTTATGCACAAGAATGTGATATCTAACATTATATGTGTGATTCAACTATGATACCACAAGTTGAGAGCCCAATCTAACAACTATATGACGAATTCCAAGGGCGAGCGCTTTGGACAATAGTTCAATGACGACACTATATTCTGCAATATTATTTGTTGCATGCCCAAGGTAGACACCTCATAAACTCACAAGCTCATCAATGGGTGAAAAGATCACCCAAGCGACGGATGCAATACTTTGGGTACTATGCTTGGTACCATCAACATATCCCACGTAGACTAAGGAGGACGATGACATATACAAATCAAGCATAAAGCATGCTAAAGAGTTAACCATGAAAAATAACATACATGCAAAAATAAAAACACACCACTCCAAAACCAAACAAAAAACACACCTATGTACAAAGATTCATGTGGCTATATGGCCTAGGCATAATGATTATTAAGGTAGATTCCATTACGAGGCTCGAAAAGAGGATTCCCATCATAATCCACAAGCTCGTAGGCCCCTCTCTTAAATACATGTTTAACAATGTAGGGACCATGCCAAAGGGGTTCAAACTTACCTACTCCTAAGGTGTCATGGTCCTGCTCATAAACCAAAATGAAGTCACCCTTCGAAAATATGCGAGGATGGATGGAATTTTCATACTAAGCTTTGATGTGCTTCTTTTTTGTTTCATTTTCCAAAGTAGAATCACAACATTGTTCATCAAGCCGAGCCAAGTACAAGAGATGCTCCTCCTTGGTGGAGGTATTGGGAAACAATTCTACGACAACTTTTAATGATGGGATTTCACATTCAATTGGTAATATTTCCTCCAGACCATAAAATAGTTGGAAAGGGGTAAATTAAGTGCTAGTTTTGGCAGAGGTATGATAATCCCATAATGTCAAAAAGAGCATAAGATGTCAATCTGTCTTGTGTTTCCATAACATCCTCTAGATCATTTTCCTAAGGACATGATTCATGGCTTCTACATGGCCATTGTCCTAAGGGTAATAGGGCATCAAGTTCACATGCAAAAAACCCAACCTGTAAGATAATTTAGACATCATATTATTACGAAAATGGGACCTATGGTTTGTCACTATGGTATTTTGAACACTGAACCTGACAATTATATAATTTAACACAAAAAGAGTAGCAGTGGTGCCATCGCTAGAAAAGGTAGGCAATGCCTCGGCCCATTTAGTGAAATACTCAACGACCACGATGATGTAGCCATGAACATTAGATGAGGTGAGCTTACATGTCATGAAATCAATGCCCCACTTATCAAAGGGGTCAACAGTCACCACATGACATAAGGGGGTAGGATGAGCGTGCATATTACGAGTGAATATTTGACAAGAATGACATTTTTGGACTACATTCATACAGACTTTAAAGATCGTGGGATACAAATAGCCAACACAGAATATTGTTTGGGCAGTGGCCAACACAGAGAGATGACACCACATGCCCCTACATGGCAGTAATTCAAAACTCTTTCAACTTCCTCATGGATAAAACAACGACGTAGAATCAAATCAACCCCTCGACAATACAAGGTGTCATCTACAATGAGGTAGTTTCCAGCCTGATTCCTTATGAATCAATGTTCCTAATGGGAAAACTAAGGCTGGAAACATTGATTCCAGAGGTAGAAGAAGACATATCCATACCAAGGATCAGATGAGTCAATAAGGAATAAAAAATCATCAGTGAAAGCATCATTAACCATGGGTTCCTCATCGACTTGACAAAGTTCAAACATCAACTCTGTGAAATACAATGATTTCTTAGACATGGATGAAACAAATTCCAAGTCAAGATATTGGAGGATTATGTAGCACTCTTTCATACTGTAATGCTTTGATACCAAACTGTAACGCTCCCCTGGCCTTCATCCAACCCACTGGACGGCCAAACGCTACTGTGCGTAACAACATCATTCTCATACTTAATTCTATATATGAGACATGAATTTAAGCAAATGAAACACATTTAAACTCAGAGTAAATATAAGAATTACTACTACTATAAATAATCAATGACTTTAACATTAATTTGTATGCACAACAGAATACATGATAAATATAAATACAAAGACATGCAGAAACATAATTAAAACACCATTTGGTACTTATCTTTGAAACGGTGGTAATTCCACCAACTAGGTGCAGGCCTTCCACAAATCTCCCATCCTTAGACCACTATGCTCATCAAGCTCAACAGTGGTCACCCTCGAGCTGGGACTAAGCCCCACCCCAAGGCAAGGAATTCTAGGCTAGGCTGAGGTTACAGGGAAAACACCCGGTCACAAGGAAGGAATTCTCTCCCAGGAACCACTCATACTCACTGCCCACAGACTCTCCTTCCCCACATGCTTGTTCCACCCCAGGAGTATACACCTTCTTTGTCACCTAGACAGTCCTTCGGCTCCTAACCTCCCTTGCCTTGGGTTTCAGCAACAGACCAGATCGGAAGTCTCCGAGCTCTGTGGCAGCTACAGGGATCCTTCTAGGAGTTCTCTCATTCCTCTGCGCACTCTCTCACCTAGAGAGAGTCGCTCACAGGCCAAGAAACTTGTTCTTCCAACTTCCCCCACTTCTCTCACCTGGAGAGAGTGTTTTACAACTTTCCAACAAGCCACATAGGTTCAAACACTACACGTCCACCACAGTCAACAGGAATCCAGACACGAACACCCCAGGGCAGCTACAGATAGGTGCAATAGCATAATCAGGCTTAGCAAGGATGAGACACTTCCATTTTCTCAATCTGGAAACATGGGATAGACTCACACTCTCAATTCTCAGGGATGTGTGACGAGTTGTCCACGTAGGGGTCGATTCTGACTCCATGGTTTAGAACAGAGAAGGGGTGTACCCACTTTTCATACAAACACATATGTTTTCCCGAAATTAACATAGGCTTTTGGTTCAGAGGATGTAAAGTTCAGACGGTTAGGTAGAATGGAGGAGGAACTCCCAACATGGCTCATCTTAGCCATTTTATTTGCATGCGCCTAGGTTGACACTTGTCACCCATGCAACTGCATGTGTTCTTTCCATTTGGAAGTTTCTTGTCCTTCCAAAAGAACTTAGGATAAAACATATTATTCACATGTCTTTTGGAATAATATTAAAATATTATTCCCTAAGGACTTAAGCCCCTAGGATCAACACTTAGACCCTCTTCCCACCTTCCAGCCCCTAATCCCTTGCCCACTCTGTGGAAGCTTAGTCCCCCATCACTCATTTATTGTGGTCGGTCTACACGAAGCGGTGTGTATAATTTTATTAATGTTCTACATAGATACATGTACAAAATCATGCTCTTGGCCTTCAAGATTTAGGCTCTCTGGCCTAATAATCACATAAGCCCACCAACTTATATTAACTTATCTCACTAGCCTATAAAACATAATTACAATTCATTTCATAAACCTGATTTACAACAGGGCTCGGCCTTGGGGACATTACAATACCCCTCCCTTATTTTTGCACTGTCCTCAGTGCAGCTTTCACACAGCATCAACAAGATTTCCAAAATATTAAAAAATATGCAGGTATTACGCCCGTATAACGTCCTCATGCTCCCATGTCATGTCCTTGGGACCGTACCAAGTCCACTGAACCTTTATAAGCTCAATTGCTCGATTCCAGAGTTGTTTTATTTTCCTGTCCAATATGTGCACAGGATGCACTCGCAGGACACCTTCTGGTTCCACCTGAATCATATTCCAATGATTAGATGATTAGAATCAGGTATATATATTTCTTAAGTAATGAAATATGAGACACCTTAGGTACAGTCACGGATGCGGTAATGCAAGCATATATGCAATGTATATATATGTATATACAAACAAATTTAATAACATTAAAACTATATACAA